>UELV01119589.1:1127-39899 GCA_900490015.1 Megastigmus stigmatizans | reverse complement strand
TTAAATTGAACAAAGAAAGAAATAAATTATATTTTTAATTATAAGCACCATAATATATTATGTGTAGCACCTGGAACGTACAGCCCCGAAAAAGTAAATTTAGATAAAGGACCATGTTACAGTTTAAGTGGAAAACCTCAACCAGAAAAACCTAATGATGTTCCAGGTAAACAATAATCACATTTACTAAGCTTATGAATTTTAAATTGAACAAAGAAAGAAATAAATTATATTTTTAATTATAAGCACCATAATATATTATGTGTAGCACCTGGAACGTACAGCCCCGAAAAAGTAAATTTAGATAAAGGACCATGTTACAGTTTAAGTGGAAAACCTCAACCAGAAAAACCTAATGATGTTCCAGGTAAACAATAATCACATTTACTAAGCTTATGAATTTTAAATTGAACAAAGAAAGAAATAAATTATATTTTTAATTATAAGCACCATAATATATTATGTGTAGCACCTGGAACGTACAGCCCCGAAAAAGTAAATTTAGATAAAGGACCATGTTACAGTTTAAGTGGAAAATCTCATCCAGAAAAACCTAATGATGTTCCAGGTAAAGAAATTTAAATTTATTATAATAAGTTTATTACTTTAAATATTAATTTATTACTTTGATATACCATAATATATTTTTAGCTCCTGGAACGTATTGTCCAGAGAAAGTGAGATTAGATAATACACCCCAATTCAGTTTCGGGCTCAAAGTTGAACCACACGACAAAAATGATATTCCAGGTTCGTTAAATATTTGTGCTTCATAAATAAATTATTTGCTCATTTGTTCGTAGCAATACAAGTTTTTATAAAAATTTTACATTTAAGGCCCAGGGCAATATTGTCCGGAAAAAGCCAAGACGATTTTGGAAACAGTGTATAGTTATTCATTCGGCTTAAGAACCTCGACAACGGACATAAATAATATTCCCGGTAAAATCAAGAATAATATTAAGTAGAAAAAGTTCATTTGCTTCTACTTTGATTTCATATAGTATGATTGGGCTTTCAGTGTGCGCTGCATGCTATTTATTATGACGCACTTGCACAAAAGCTTATCTCTATATAGAAAATCAAATAATTTAGTAATTATATAATTGTTGATACTCGTAATTAATTATTTGTAATTTAAATAATGCCATAATTCCGATAATATAATAAAAATATTAAAAATAACAACGGTATGTACTAAATATATAATTAATAACATAAATAACAATAACAATAATAATAAGTAACATATAAATTATATTATTAATAAGTAAATCTAAAACAACTAATTAATAATTATAACATAATTAAGATCTTATAAATAAAACTGATGAAAAATGATTCTGTTTTCAAATTAATTTAATTATGGTATATGAAAAATAAATATAATATAATAGTAGTAGTAATTATAAAATATTGATTAAAATTTATTTATTTTGTCTGATTATTATTATTTTTATTTTTTAATTTGAAATTCTACATTTACCTATGAGCTTAAAATTTAATTTCATTATTTAAGTCTTTATTTTATTTTTTATGCCTGTACATATATATATAATTAAATAATGTAATATTTTGATACTTTTCAAAGATACAGAATCATACTAAAGTTTTACGGAAATCAAAAATTTCTGAGTTAAAACAAATTAAAACTGATTATCATTCCACAGCTCCTAATGTCTACAACATACCTTCAGCCCTCGGTGGAACGAAAGAGAGCAACATCAAAACGGCACCCGCTTTCTCGATTTCCAGCAGGCAAAAGGTGTTTACCGACGATAGAGTCCTGGTTCCGGGTCCCGGCTCTTACGAATCCATCAAGTCCGACACGGTACGATCCAAGAGTCCCGCTTACAGCATTAGTGCGCGTTATCAAATACCAAATGACAATTCGCAAATACCTGGACCCGGTGCGCATTGCCCCGAAAAAGTGAGTTTCCTAGTCTATGTACATGTTTATTATACTTACTCTAAATTTTATAAATAGTTGTGTTATTGATTTATCTGATTATATAATGACTGGATTAAATTTGTTGTAAATAATGTTCGATCACGAGATATCCTATTTATACATTATACATAAAATACAATTTGCCAAAAATTAATAGATTTTTTTTTTGTTCTCTGGGCGTTGAATGTATAAAAGGTGATAAGGTAATATGGTAGCAAATACAGTTTGTGTTTACTTTTACGTTTAAAAATGTTTAGTTAGCTGTATAACTTATAATGTAGGATACGTCATTTTTTAATTTGGTAATAATATCTTATACGTTCAAGTACATACATTATTTTTGAAAACATATGATTAATTTTTTGTTTGATTTTAACTAATATATCAATACTTTTTTTGAAAAAACTCAAGAAAACATTTCAATATAGAAACTTCTAATTATGACATTTTTGCAGGTGGTTCTTGATGTTCCTCCAGCCCACACCTTTGGCATCAGGCACTCACCCTACATTTGCGACTTAAAAGATGCTGTATATTAACATTTATCGTAATAATGCTTAAGATCTAAATGCAATAACTATAAAGTTTGCGTTTTATTTTTGCTATAAAAAATCTGCGTTATTGAAACTGCGATATTTTTAATGTTACTTTTATTGAATTGTTTATATGTATTAAGATTGATTGATATGATGCTTTCAACGGTAAAAAGTATATAATTAGCTGGCATACAGCTGAATGTTCCTAAAAAGGTATCCAATAGAAAACTCAGAGCTTTCTAGTGATAACAAAAGAATTATTTTATGCTTATGCTGTTGATATTTCATTATATAGTATAAAATATATATTTGATTATTTACAAATGTAGATCATTTTTAATTTGCTTGAGATTATAAAGAATATAATTTTAATATAATTTTTCGATTTGTTTTTTAAATGGTTCTAACATTTAAGACTTCTTTTTGTAATTTGCACATTATTATTTTGTATTTTATAATAAATCAAACATTTTTACTGAATAATTTTAATTTTATTAAAACCTTCAGAAATTTTATCATACATATGAAAATAGACTTATTTAAAAATTTATTTAAAAACTTTGTATACTTATATAAAATATATTTGTTACAAATAAATCTCCAAACAGATTTTTACAATATTACAATCGGGCAGAGATAATACTTTGATAAGTAAGTATATCAAATACCAATATTTATTTTATCAAGAAAAGTATAAATTCTTTTAGGTCAAAATTATTTAGTTTAGTTATTAAAATATTATAATTCACGTGTCATTTTGATAAAACTTAGTATCAATTATTAATATTTACTATCATTATCTTTTAAAGAAGATAATAAATTAAATATAAAGCTTATTAAAAAATATTAAAAGGTATTATTTTGTTGAATAGATAAAATAATTAATGTATCAGTATTTCACATAATTATGTAACAATTATTGCAGCTGAGTGAAATTGTGAACTTCATTTTGTTATAAAAGCGCATTTGCATGTACACAACAATTTTTAAGTAAATAGCATATATTTTAATAATAAAATAAAGGCAATGTTGGTATGTATTAGATATTTGGCCATTAAGAATCATCACAGCCATTTTGATTCTTGTAATTTTTCTTAAATCAGTGAATATCCTACGCAAACTTCTGTTTTAACGTTTTCTTATTCACCTTCAGATTGTTTATATACGCAATTACCAGCAATCCATGTAGACAGTACTTGTAAGTTATCATCCAGTAACACAAAATCAGCTTCTGCTCCAAAATCTAAAACTCCTTTTTTAGATTCAATTTCTAATGCTCTTGCTGGGTGCAAAGTAGCAGCTTCTAAAGCTTCAACTATTGAACAACCTAAAATAACAAAATTACAGTTTAAATGAAACCATCAATAGAATTATTAAAAAATGTTACATAATGAAATTAGAATAATGGACTCATAATTTTTTAAATCAAATGATTCAATGAAAAAGCAATTAATACTCTTTATAAATTAATAGAGCTATATATTTCATATATACTTTTTTCATAAAGAATATAAATTTATTAGTGTAAAGGAATAAAATACAGTTATTTCAAGAAAGTTATTGTAAATTTATTTATTAAATCTGAATTTTTTGTCTGTCGGTATCTCAGAAGGTAAAAATTTATATAAATTCAATAATTAATCTGATGACATAGAAATGAAAATAATCTATTACTATTGTTTTTTTAATGTAATAAATAAAAGAATGATGTGATGGAACTGCGATATTTAAATTTGTTTCAAAAACTTTGAAATGAAATAAAAGAAATGTAATGTAATATTTTCAGTATTTTACCTGTTGCTTCTTTGAAGAATCGAACGCATTGAGCCATATCAGCTATACTGCCACATAATGTATCGGTGCCTGCAATGTAAGCATGACCATTTCTAACTTCAATAGTCAGCTGCCCTATATGATGTATACCTTCTTTGAGACCAAGAGCAGAGATAGCATCCGTAACTAGTACTAGTCCTAAATTAAAAAGATGCAAGTCCATAAATTTGTTTTTTTCTAAAACTAAATACAAAATTAAATAAATTGTATACCAGCTGGATGAGTATGATGTGCAATTCGCAAAGCAGCTGGGTGAGTATGTACACCGTCTGCTATTATACCAAAATATATAAATTTTTCTGGGGGTAATCGATTGGAAGCAAGCAATCCTACAAGCCCAGGATCTCGATGATGAAACTGAAAATCATAAATTTTGCTGTTACAAAAAATTTATACATATTTTAATTTATATTAAAATTACTTCCAAATTAGAAAAAATACTGATAATTATTTACAGGAAGCATGGCATTAAATAAGTGAGTTATAAATGTTGCTCCATTTTTTACTGCTTCTTCCCCTTTGCTTAAATCTGACACAGAATGACCTAGAAATATTTTTTTTATAAATATAAGTACTCAAAATTATTGTTAATAATACATGTTACAAGTAATTATATTAGCTACTCACCAACAGAAATTTTTATGTTTCTTTTGTGCAATTCTTTAATTACGTCCATGGCATTATCAATTTCTGGAGCTAATGTAACATAACAGATATTCTCGAGACTGCCATAAACATCAAGAAGAGAATCAAATCCCTTTAAAAATTAAAGTATTTAAATGTAAAGAAAAATTAAATATATACGACAATCAATTTTAAATCAAATTCACATTTTCAAATTTTCTAATGCAACTTTCTGGATGTGCTCCTTTTTTTATTGGACTTATGAAGGGTCCTTCAACATGAACACCTAAGACTGCTGCTCCATGGCTCCCTCCATTCTTCTTTTTAATCTTTGGAAGAACTTGATGATAAATTTCTTTAGGCGAAGTTACTATAGTTGGACAGAATGAAGTAACTCCACTTGAAAGTAATTCTTTAGCTACTTTGTCTACTCCTTTTTCAATATGTTCAGTATTATATGAGAAATCAATGCCGAAACCTCCTAATATAAAAACGTAAATAATTAAAAACTTTATTCATACAAAAGATTAAATTTATGGTTGAATATTTATTTAACATACCATTTATTTGTAAATCAATATAGCCTGGAGAAATCAAGGCACCATTGCAATTTATTTTAATATCGGGATTAATTTTTTCATCATAAAAAATCTTTTCTGGGTCTATAATTTTTCCTTCTCTTACCCACAGATCCTCGGAAAGAATTTTTCCGCTACGTAAAATTCGACAGTTTAAAAACTGCTTCAATTGACCTTTCGTTGATTCTGGCATTCTCAATGCGTACTATCCCACTTCGTGAAGGAAACTAAGACTACTATCTTACTGAGGGGCTTTTTATTATCTCATATTGTCGTTAAAATTATGTTTTGAACATTATCAAATCTCGGTTTCCAGAAGCAAAGCCACTTGTTAGTGGTTTTGTACTACTTTCAGAGATTAGTTTATACACATACACACGTGCACGTGATCTTTAGGACATCGAACTTCAAAACGTAAAAAACGTTTTTTACATTTTTTACGTTACTGACGTCCCTTACATTTTCGTGTACCAATATATATATATTTAAAAAAGTTTATATTAACAAGACTCATGAGTCATAGGTAAAATGAGTTAATTGTAAATAAATAACAGATTTGAAAAAAATAAAAACCTTTTCACATTTATTATAGAAAAAAATTGGTTACATGAAATTCTTTTCAAGACATTTCTAATTTTTTAAAAAAAATTATACAGTTATATATTATAATAAAACTTATTCAAGATTGAAAAAAATAAAAACACATCTGCCTTTATTGTAAAAAAGTGTAGCGAGTACATAGATTTTTGCCTTCTAACATTCAAAGGTTTTTTTTTTGTAAATTTTGTATTAAAATGCTTTTAACAGTACCAAAAATTTGTTATACATAGTAACGTTTTTTTTTTCTTTGGAAAAAACATTTTCGGTTTGTATATAAACATAACAATATTACGAGATGAAGCAATTAAAAGCGCGGATAATGGTCTTATTCAAAGAAGAGCGCAAACGCCACGTATTCACTTGAGTGGTATGTATCAAATTGATGAATATCAATAGCAGTAATCCAGTTTACTAATCTGTCAATGTCGTTAATGACAGGGTGCTCTTTACTGAAATTTTCTCGATGCTATGGCCTTTGATCTAGTTCTGATCTGGAATAGGAGACATGATATGATTAGTAAAGACTGATGAGACAGACACAGGTGCAGTCATTGGCCAGTAGTTTTTGTCTTGTTGTTAGAAATAGTTTTGCTCGAGCGTTACCAATTACTTTTTTATTTATATAAATAATTGTTTACTGTTGTCTACATTCAGCCTTATCTTCCTGTAATTTTCCATCAGCTGCTCCATCAGAGCCTTCTTCTTCCTCCTCATCATCTACATCATCGTCGTCATCATCTCCATCTTCATCGTCATAATCATCGTCTTCATCTTCCAGACCTTCTCCTAAAATCGTCAAAAAATTAAATTTAATTTATTTTTAAGCATGCAGAACATTGTTATCAGGTTTTTAACATCTATTTTTACCTGTGAAGTACAGAACAGCTCTGGGCACTATTCTTTCTCTGAAGTAATGGCCAAGCTCAAAATCAGATGTTAATAAAGCTTGCATTTCATCATCGATTTCAGCTTCAGAATCTTCTGGCACTGAACAAATATTTAAAAATATTTAACAATATTTGTTTAGATTTATTTAAAAATTCATAAACTTTATTATTTTAAAATTGTTATCTTACCAACTGGTGGAGTAAAGAAATTGAAGAACGAATCATTTTCAACAGTTTTAGTCACTGTACGCACAGAACCTCTAGCCTTGTGTTTTTGACTTTTTTTTATGGTTTTAACTGTGACGTTCTTTCCTTTCTTCCAGTCAATTTTGCATCCCTAAAGAAAATATATGTATAGTATATTATAAAATATTTTTCTCTGTCAATGAATATGCTAATTACTAACTTTGCATTTGTAAATTTCTGGACCTTCAAAGCTAAAAGGATCGTCTTTTTCTGGTGCACATTTCATGTGATATTCTTTCGTTAAGACTGAATTGGAAAAGTATTCATTAGGAGAGAAATGGAACTCCAATACAAATCCCTGAAAATAGTAAAATTGATTAAATTTATTTACAAAAAAAAATAATGGAACAAGACCTAATTTTAACTAACATACCATAGGGTCTTTATCTAAAAATATAACATTTATATCATAAAGGTGTTTTATAATAGGTTCATCGTGTTCTTGAACCATATCTGCTAGCATGGCAACATTTTTAAATATAGTTAACCAGAAATCAGGGATTCCTTTGATATCCTTATCTTCAGCTCTAAAAAAAATTAACATTTAAAACATCATTTTTTAAAAATAAGTCACTTAAAATTTTGAAAAGTTCAAAAATAATATGGCAATAAATAAAATGTGAATTTTTAACAAAATTAACTGTGTGTATACTCATTTTTATCCTTTTTCAGTTCTTCCACATCTTTAATTTCTAGTTGAAGTTTAGATTTTACATCACCAGCTATATCCTCTTCTTCTTCACTCTCCCACACACACTCTTCATCTGTTGGCTCTTTAATACCAGATACAATATTGCTCCTTTCTTGGTAGTGAGGTACACACAGTTGATAATAACGGCACTCAAGTGCATGTACTTCTTCATAAAATTTAGCTTCAATATGTGTCGTTTTCAATTGCAATTGTTTTAATGCCTTAATCCTACGTTTAACAGGAGCAGGCAGATTCTAAAATAATAAAATACATTAAATTCTGTAATTATAGTTAAGCATACAGTTAGAAGTTTAAAAATAGTCTTACAAGCATAGCTGATTCATTTATCCGGCCTCGCAGAGCACTTAAGAGATCCTGCTGATTGTATGCTTTACCTGCCAATGAAACATGACCCTTTTCGTCTTCATCTTCCACCGACTCTACATCACTGGCACCAGCACGCTCTGGATCCATTTTGATTGAAAACTACAGAGATATTCAAGTATTTGAAAATTGCTCACATATTAATAAATTTTGAACGATAAGTTTTCACAATTTTGTGACTCCTCGGGTTAAGCTTTTTTTTTCTTTTTAAGTCTTTTTTAAAGTAATTTAACATCCCACGAAAATTGGTATTGCTTTTGTTCAATGGGGATTGATAGGACGTGATTATAAAAATAAAATGTATCAGGAAAATATAATAACATCTAGGTCAATCAATAGTTAAATAATATGCATTAAATAGATATAATTAAATCTTAAATTGCACCGACAGGAAGTTTGCATTAAACGACCATTGCAGTAGAAAAAAATTCGAATTCGAAAATTCGCATTGCTTTAACAAAGGTTTGTAGAAAGTACGTGCTCAATATTCAATTGACGAGGTTCTGCTCATAGTGCGAGCAAAGAATTAATGTATAAAATCGGCCTCGCCATTTTCGCCGACGAGCAGAGTAGCGAGCTCACAGTCATTCGCGTAGTCGCTGCAAGGTTAAAAGTCGCACAGCGTGCGCGCCAGCAGGCTAGGAAAAAAAATGAGAAGAGAACAAGCGGAACGAGGGATAAGGAAGAAAAGCGAGGAAGATTCGTCGCAATTGACTCTCTCGCGACGCAATTACCACTGTCGTTGCTTACTTAGAGGGAAAATTCAATCGCGACTGGCGGTTTCTGCCAAGCGAGCGGCATGAAGCACATGGGAAGGGACCGCAACCGCACCACCAGTAAAAGAGAACCACGAGTTGGAGGCAAACCTGTCGGATCTGACAAAGGAATAAGATTTGGCTTTGGCTGGCTTTGAAGAATCGCGCCTGATTAAATGTTCCTCGCGGATGTCACTGGCGCCGGCATAAGCCGGGATGGCCCGGAGCTCAGACTTACCTCTTTCGGGGGCCAACAACGACGACAACGAGCCAGACAGGCCTCAGAGAAAAGAAGAGCGCGACGTACGTGCAAACTGAAATTAACGACGGACGTGCTACCCCCGGATCACCGCGACCGGCCGTGCGTGCGCGAGAAGATCTGTGCACTCTGCTCAGTACCCGTGCGCTAGCTTCGCAAATTACCTTGGGCTCTGAAGTTAGCGCTGCGATTGCGCGGGAACGGCCGACTTCCGGTTTTCGATGTGATCCGCGTACTATACCTACTTATTAGGTATCCATTGAACAGTGTATCAGATCAGCCAACCGAGTATGTACGCCCAGCCAGTGAGCAGTGACCAGCGGCTCCGCGGCCTTATTTGAGTTTTGCGACTCTGCAGTCTGCAGACTGCTCTGGGTTGCCGGCTGTTTTTCGATCGCGCGCCCCACGCTTAGCTGGTCCTGCTGGTCGCATGATCAATTTGCAAAATCAAACCTTATAATAATATAGCAATGAAGTGGCTCCGCATTCGATTAGTCACGTGTAAAACAAGCATGTCTACTACACAGTCAAATTTTTTAATAAACCTATAAGAAATCGGTATTATTTAGAGTATTATATAACATTTAATTTAATAATAGATTGAATGAATTTAATGAAAACGATAAAAAAAAGACTATAATTCTCTACACTAATAAGGATATAGTTGACACCCTCTCTGAGCCACGTATTTGGTTGAAGCTTTCCACAGACATTGTTTGGAGAAAAATATTAGATCTTAGTGGCCGAGCTACTTAATAGGCTCATATTATTAAAATACATGAAAAATCATGGTCAGCTTTCACCCTTTGTGCAAGATCAATATACGTCATAGACTATCTCAAAATGCAAATTAAAACAAGAGATAATGGAGCTTTCATTTGCATTTTAGAACGATAACTCGTTTTTTATTTTCTTTACTTTTGATTTGTACCTCGCGACATTCTTTTCAATGTATATTGATCTAATTCGATACTAACGTTGAAAGCCAACCATGATTTATTATATATTTTGCTTAAATGGACCTTAACTCAGGTCCATTGACACTAACGCCGAGACACGTATCTCAAATTTTTGAGTAATAAATGACTATATGTTCAGCCAAATCTGTAGTCTAGAGGATGTCGGACTCTCATTGTAAGTAGATGGAACTGAAAGAAGTAGATGCAGACAAGTTTAGCAAGACAATAATTTTTAGTTGGGTTTTTGTTCAACTTTCCCCGCTAGTAAATAAATTCATTTTTTTTTACTTTTGATGTTTTGTTTATACTCTATAAGTTCTAGCACATTCGTACGTATGCTTGTCATGGTAACTGATTTATATTCTAATACCGTACCGCATTCTCCTTTCACTGAAAACCTTCTTGGACTGAAAAATTTTATAGGACACAGTACGTGTACATTATGTTTTGATATAACTTTTTTTCAATAATACCATGGTAAACAAAATTTGCGACAATTTTATTAAGATTATTAAAATAAAAGTCTTGGAGCATAAAATAATATTAAATTTTAAATTTGACCCTCGAAACGAAATATTAACTAAGATTATATGAACATTTTTATTTTAAATTGGCACAGATTTGATATATGTATTATATATTTTTCTATAGCTACCTATACGCAATATATGTATAATACAATGCAAAATAACGCGGAAAGATTTCTCAACGAATTTATTATGATTTTAAGCAGCAGGATTTTACCTTTGATTTTGGCATGAGATTTCACCTGAGATCGATTTCTGATGCCGATTTCTAGAAGTAGGACACTAATACTTTAGCTACTTGTAAAAATTACTTAAAATCTATATTTTATTATTGCATAGTTAATTCTTTACTCATAAAAGTTGCTATTTTAAATAAAAATTAACGAAAGCTGTTACAATACGTACACAGTCGGCGAACTTGTAATTTATAGTTTCAAACTCGTTCTATGATGGTAGGTGCACTATGACAAATAAATATGCTGAACTGCAAGATTGATTATAGGTATGGAGTTCTAGTAAAACTATGACGCTTTCTAATCGAACGTGTTCTGCATTTACTTTTAGTTATAAATCATCACCCATTTTGTCTCATACTTTCTATTATAGTTTGTGAATTTTACACAGCTATTTGATAGTTTCATCTGCATTTTAATTAAGCAAAAAAAAAAGTAAAAATTTAGTATAATGATTTATACCTATACGAATGAAACAATAAGAATAAAAAAATTATTCTGCATTATTTATATGCTTCCAGATATTTTAAAAATTAAGTAGGTACATCTTTGATAATTGTACCGTTTCACTCTAATTTTCTTTTTTACAAATCCCATCCACCGAGATTTTTGTCGCCGAAAATTACGGTGAGATAAAAATAGCTGTGAATTACGAACCAAATCTTCGACGATAAAAACCTCTGTGAATTGTGAATCGATCGAATTTTCTTGAAACTGGAACCACGTTATGTTACATATTATTACCGAATCGGTGATGGAGAATTTCTACCAAAAAATATTCTCTAAAATTGGTAAGGTAGGAATCTTTTCGACCCTTGCACATGGCCTTAAAATACAAATTCATGACTGTATAAGAGTTTATAACAGTTTTATTTATCCACTTTTTCCACTCTGTGCAAGATCCAATTGTTTGGATCCAAGAGCTAAATCTTAACGGATTTGAACTTTTCAGAGTTTATTTTGTTCCTGAAGCATAATACGTACACACACACTTACCGACATTTGCAGTTTTATTCTATTTTCGTTCAATTTTTTATAATTTAAAATTTTATGACTAGAGCGGTATTCTTTATTAGGTATATTTCAAGTGTATTGTTGATAAATTATCAGGTCATTTTGTGAAGTAGGAAAGCAAAAAACAGGAAGCTTTGTAATGGTAAAAAAAAGTTTTTCTAATAACATGTTAGAAATGTGTTTTGAGCTTTTTTGGATGATACTTTAATGTTCTTGGAAAATGTGTGTATACATATATGTGTATGTACTTATGCTAACGCCTAAATCTCAGGATCTACTAAACGGTTTTAATGAATTAGGACTCATTTTTGTTTGCTTTATTTTTGTAAGATGTGGGGAAAAAATACGTATTTTGTTTTGTTGATGCGTTTTCGTTATATAGCGATTTTTAGATTTTCATAAAACACTTTTTCTTATTTTTCTATATGTATAATAATATACCCAATACAGTAAATCGTATGAGAATGCATAAAGTTTTGGATTAGCTAGGAAAATGTGTTTTTTTTTAATCAAATCTCGAAACCTGTTGATCAAAATAATTTAAAAAAATTCATTGTTATTGGCAACATGCCGAAGTATATTTCATAAAATTTATAAATTATTTTTTTAATATCGAAGAAAAAAATTATGAAAAAAGAATTTTTCTGTGCTCCACGATAACTTGAGTAAAAGTGAATAAATCGAGTTAAAATTTTATAATCTGGTAGTATTTTGCTACCATACATATAGATATACTTCTTGGTTAATTCAAATTTTGTTCGCACAGAATTAAGTATCGGAAGGAGTACATATGCATATGTACATGTATATACATATGTATATATAATTATGTTTCATATTTGTTCATACTGTTTCGTGCAATGTACCCGAAAATATAAGAATCCTTATGAAAACATAATTTGTGTACCGTTGTATTATTACTTGCGTTGGCCACTTGTGTTTTATATATTATTTCTAAATAATCATTGATATTATTATATTTTTACCTGCGAGGATTAAAAAAATTATTAGCTTTGCAAATTTAATTACTTATTAGTGTATAAAATAATAAAAACATTGTACGAATAAGATTTGGCCACGATTAAATACATCTCAAAAGATAATTTAAATAATTTACAAAATAGGTTTAGTTTGTAATAAATACACTTATTTAAAATAAGTGACATGTAAAAATAACAATATTTCAATTTTCAACGTATAAAAAACATTACATGAATTAAAGATGATTTCCTATTGTTAAGAATTGTTTAATTTCCAAATTTACAATTTGATATTTCACCATAAATTGTTTCTGATATTACCACAAAAGATTTTTATTGAGATTCTAATTAAAAGATTTGAAAATGTTTTTAGTTATTTTCAATTATATGGCCATTATAGGTATTTAAAATAAAACTGGGTAAACTGGTCTATGTAAAAATTTATATATCCATATAACTACTATAAAAATGTATTGGTATATAATATAAAATTGAAAATTATAAAGTAATGCATTTGATTATAAATTTGATTTTTGAATCAAAGTGTTTATAAAATCGATAATAAATTTTAATAGTATAATTAATTTAATAATCATATTGTAAATGTGTCATAAGGTTCTAAAAATATCCTGGTTTTCTAGAAAAATTTGTGAGTGGTTTTAATTACTTATTATATGCAGGTATAGCTTAAGGTAGAAATACTTAAACTAATAAAATATAAAAATGTATATCATATCGGTAATAGGTATAGTTTGAAATAGTAGGACTGAGCGCGCGGGCTTTCTCATCTTGCCAGACGTTCCGACCAATCAGCCCCTGATTCTCATGCGTCTTCGCGCACCAGTTCAGGTTTGTGTCTTTGTCTTATCTACTCCAGTTAGCCGCAGCGGCGGTCTCGTGTTTGCGATACGTCCGATATGAGAGCATAATCGATATTGTGAAATTTCGATAGTCTGCAGAGTATGGCCAAACATGGGTTTTCGTATTTCTGCTAAGGCCAGAACAAAAACAAAGGATCAGGAGTGAGAAAGTGACAAACGGAGTGAGAGTGATAGAGAAAGAGACGGAGAGAGAGAGAGAAAGTGTGCGCCCGCTCGCTCTAATAACGGGGGCATATAGCGCGATTCGACAAAAAACGCAGAGTGAGACTGAGCACTGAGATACTCGTCCGCTACAAAACGGCGAGTAGAACGAGAAGAGCAGCAGCAGCACGGGGCGAGGAAAATTGGCCGCCGCCGTCAACCATACCCTCGGGACGATTGTATTATGATCGAAACGCGAGTATGCCGCTGCTTGTTTCTCTTGACTCTTTTGGCCGCCGTAACGCAAATCCAGCCGTCCCTGCACGGCCACAACAATGGTGAGTCGCCACTTTTCTGCGCTTCCTCGCATCTACACATACCTACACATGCATTCTTGCTGTGTGCTACTGTTGCTCGTTTTCACGTCCCTCTTGCTCCTCATTTGTGTACACAGCAAACTCCAGGCACGCGCTCTCTGTTTTGATGTCGTCAGACGATTAGAGCTTTCGCCGATTAGCCATACCTACTCGCGACCCGTAGCGCGCGAACCCAACACCGTTTTAACCCGCTATAACGATTTTCCCTTCTACCTCCACGTTTTGTCCTCCCTCTTTACAGCTTATGCTTTTACCCTCGAAAACGAGCCTGCCTGGTTTTCCGTTTCGTTGAAGGTCATCGTGTGCATTTGCTTTTTGCCTGAACCAGGCTCAATACCCAGCTACTGCAGACTCAAATTAATTCACATCGATTTTTAAGCTTTTAAAATAGAAAATCAATTGTCTATTGTTTGATGTTATCAGCTTTCGGAGCAATTGTTGCAGTGTCTGTTCTCGCTGGCTAGACTCCTGGCTTAGTGCACTTTTGACAGAGAGATTTGAAGCTAGATCTAACAGCTCTCTGCTGTTGTTCAATGCTTCAGATAAAATGTATTAATTTTATTGAGTCATGTCAATGAATGTTGTTGTTCTTATGCTTTCAGCATTCGTCCAGGATGACAGTGATGTACAGTACCTATTGGATAGCATACCTATTTCGATGCACAAGGTGAAGATCAAGTTACTTTTATGATTAGTAAAGAATCAATAACATCATATATTCTATATATTTATTTTTATGGAAAAATCAGAAAGATTTTTTAATCGTTCAAGCTGTACTGAATTTTAAGCTACTAAATTAAATTAATAGTTGTAAATCACAATCGAATCAATATAGTTTTGAAAAAAAGTACACTTGTAGTCTAAAGTAAAGTTATAACAAAATATTTTTTATCTATTTAACATTGTTTTTGTAGAAACTAATATTTTTTTTATACATATGAATTAATATATATAATATATATAAACTTATATATGTATTATGTATAAATAGTTTATATTACAATATAATAAAAATCAAAATTAGAAAATTTTGTATATGTTTATGTTGGAAAATAAACTTTTATTTTTGTGCAATATTTATAATCCAATAAATTAATGCTTTTATATTCAATACGAGCTGTTTTAGATTAAATTTTTTTTTTATTTTTAAATATAAAATTCATAATATGAGATTGAATACTAATTTTTTTCATATTAAATTGTTACAAATTAGTTGAGGTCTGTTTTATAAACTAATTCATTTTTATCTTTTTAGGGTTTTGCTAATTCAGTGCATGGGGCTGGGTAAGCATAATTCTCATACCCATAATGGTGAGTGGAAATAGGAAAGGTATAGGAATCTTTTGTTTTCTAACTTTTAGACAGCTTTTATCTTACATAACTTATACATTATCTAATTTTTTTGCAGTGTTTGTTTATTTTTATCTAGTAAATATTACAATAAAAATATATTAATGGAAATGATAGGTCATGAAAAAAATAATTGAAAAATTACCTTTATATTCAAACGCTGCAAAAATAGAGAGAAATCGTTTTATAATTTTGTAAAGTCTAGAATTATTCTTTAGGGTTTAACAAACTAATTTATAAGGACTCTTCTAGAATACTCATCAATCTTCTTAAGATAGTTTAGGAAAAATTTGGAATGTCCATCTAAATATTTCTCACTTATATTCACTACATTGCATTATTGCCTTACTAATAAACAGCGTTAACTGTATGTACCAGGCGCTACACACTGCTTCTCCTCGTACCTTTCCTATTTTCAATCTTGTGCAATTGTTACTTATCCAAATGTAAGTTAAGCTTCTTTAAATTGTATGTTATTTGTGCTTAAAATTTTTAAAGGGATTCAATATCTGATGATAATGTACAAGACTCTCTTTCCCACATTGAGTTTGAGCCAACTATTTTGGATTTTAAAGAAAGGTATTTGATTATATTTATCTATTTCCTATTTCACATCATTTCATTTGAAATGTATACTAAAATTAATAAAATCTAATATAAAATTGACAGACAACTTGGTATACCTCACCAAGAAACTGTAACACTGTTTAACAGAGATGACAATCGAACGATTCATCTTACCTCCATTTCGGGAAATACACAGCATTTTCATTCATCCTTTTTTCAAGATAAAGTAAGTTTTGATTTTTAACTACTTTAATGTATGTATTCAAATATTTTTAAGAAAATCATAACAGTATATTTCTAATCTTCATTTATAATTGTAAAATTTAAATTATTATATACTTTAATTTAGTATGATACTGAGACTTATACTATAATACCCTTATGCTGTCATTGTATTATAAATAATTAATTTATTTTTTTTTTATTTCAGGTGATTCCTCCACTAGGAAACACTACTTTTAATGTTATATTTTTAGGCCGAGAAGAAGGAGAAATTGATAGTTACCTTTTCATACACACATCAGATGGGACTTTAAAATATCAAGTATATATTTTCGAATGATTTCATTAATGTTTTTGTATTTTTCATTGATGAAAGTATTAAATCTTTTTTAGGTAAAAGGTGTGAGTGTAAGTAGCCCCTATCGATTGCGGCCTGTAGTAGGTATAAAATTACCTATAAATGCATCATTCACACCATTAATATATATGCATAATCCTCATCCTGAACCTATGCAGGTAAATTGTTGAAAAAGTTCTAAATAATTATATGCTGAAAAAGTATTCTTTTATATAAATATTTGTATGCATAGGTGGTAGAAGTATACAGTAGTGGCAGGGAATTTCAGCTAGAACTACCATCTGGAGAAGTGGAAGGACCTCGTGAACTATGGGAAATTCCTCCTTATCAAACAAAACCTGTAATAAGGTTACATTTTAGTGCTTACACTGAAAAAAATCATACAGCATATATTAGGTAATAGTAATACAATTTTATTTTATATAATTATTTTAATATAATAATATATTATTATGTTTAATTTATTTCATTTCTTGTAAATTTTTAGATTCAGGGTGAACAATAGTGCTGAAGTACTAATTGTGGCTGTGGAGATAGAAGTGAGTAGTGGAGCTGGTCTTCATTGGGGTGGCAGTTCTGGTGTTGTGAATTTTGGTATGGGAGGATCTCATCAACCACCAATTCGTTATCAAATAGCTTTAAAAAATTCAGCAAAAAAGCCTGTTAAAGTTCAAGTAGGTTTTTCCTGTATATTTTCTTTAAAAATTTATATAAGTTTATATAAAAGTTTTTGTGTCAACATTTAAATAAATAATATTTTCAGAATATTATCAGTACACCGACGTCAAAAGCATTGAAAATTAATTTTGAACCAATTGTGATACCTGGAGATACTGAGATTCCAATTGCAGTTGGAACACTACTTTATGATTGTATGCAACATTTAATCATAAAACTTAAGAAGTATGCATTAAAAATTAAAACTGATTGCAATATTATTATTTTTTTTCAAGGGAAAGCCGGGTTAGATTTAAAGCATTTCAAAGGGAAGTTAATGATTAAGGGTATTGGGCCTGGCGGCTCTAGTCAGAAACTAGCAATACCATGGATAGCAGAAGTCTTACAAGGTGGTCTTGAAGTAAATACTTCTGCTGCACATTATTGCTCGCCGCATTCCAGTCAACCACGAAATTTCAGTGTTGTCAATAAATTTAAGCTACCCTTAGCCATTACCAACGTTTCGCTACCTACCGAGGCCGCACCTCTTTTTACTGTAAGATTATAGAGATTTTATTTTTGAAAGTCTTTCTTTCAATACATGAATTTATATTTGTAGAACTTAACTAAAAATTTAATCTAAAATTTTGAACATTATAGATAAGTAACTTTGTCCCAAAGATTTTGAAATCTGGTCAAAGGGATAATATATTTACACTGTCATTAACGTATGACAAAAAGCATGAAAACCTGCAGTTGGAGTCATCGATATTAATACAGTCCAATGTTTCTACTACAGAAGTTCCATTATTAAGCTATAATGGAAAATTAAGAAAAATAATACCAGGTGAACGGGAGAGTGATAAAGGTACAATGAATTTTGGTACCGTTAGTAGCGGTACAGAAAATGAGGGTATATTTGCTCTAGAAAATCATAATCCAGTTAGCATTGAATTGCATGGTTGGGGAGTCAATATGCCCGGAGCAGTTTTAGAATTAATGGGATGTCAAAGTGGACCCACCGATTTATTTAATAAAGGTGTAAGAAATATAACTGCCTGTAGTATTACAGGAAACGTAAGTTTATTCAAAAATTTATTTTAAGCCTTAAAATAGAGAAATGTATTCATATAGCTTTTTTTTGAATGTAAACTTGTTGAAATATTCAGATATTTTGAGAATTAAATTGAATTAAATTAAAGTATTTAATATATCTATATGGTACTGAATATTTTCATGAAATAATGTTTCATAAATAAATTTTAACCAGCTACAATTTTCCTAAATCTAGATTTTCTCTAAATTTACATAAATTGATCATTTGGCTTCAAATGATTATGAAAAATGCTTAAGAAAGAAACATTATATGCTTCTTTAGTACGTTAGTATTTTCTAGAATTTAACATTTAGTTATATTTTTATTTTTAGCAAAGCATAAAACCAGGCTACTTAGCAATCTTTAAAATTAAAGTTAAAACTCCATACGTTGAGGAAGACACCATAGTTGGTGATGTCTTTGTTAGAACAACTTATGAAAGATTAACAGTTCCAGTTTATATGAGAGTAGCACATGGTAAATTATCTATGAAGAAGCTTACATTCACGGATTGCTTTCCTGTAAGTAAATTTTAAAATAATTTTTTTTTAAATCTGGTATAAAATCATATTATGAACTGTAAATGTTTTAGTTAAAGAATAAAACTAACTTTTAGTATCCCATGCGTTAATTACGTTTGTAATTAATTGTTATTATACAGTACTTATTATTTAACACTTTCACTGCTACTCTTGATACAGCAGTAATGATAAGTTTTATAACAATTAATATTAAGTCCTTTAGAGATGATGAAATAACGATTTGTAGCCATGCACAGTAATATTTCATGAAGAGGTTGTGCTATAGTCGCAAAGATTCCTACCTTAGCGATTCTTGCATTTAACGAAATATATAAAGATAGAGGTTAGTTTTTGAATAACACCAGAAATCTCTGATAACACTCTTTGTCATCATCTCGGTAATGACGTAAACATTATGTGGTTCAAGTTTCATGAAATTCCATCCACAATTCACAGAGATTTTTGTCGTCGAAAATTTCATCCGTAATTCATGGCGATTTTTTTCCGAAAATTCGATCTGATCAAAATTAGTCTTTATCTTTATATATTTCGTTAAATGCATGACCCGGTAAGGTAGGAATCATTTCGACTATAGTATATCCGCTTACGAATCATACTTGGTACGTATAGCTTTAAAAAATAGCAGGGAAAGTGTTAATAAGCATCATTTGTTACAGATATAATATTAATTTTTATGAAAATCTGTAAGGTATATCTGTTAAATATTTTAAACACTAGCAATTACTAAAATAGTCTGAATATGTTTTTTAGGGCTCTATTTGTTTGCAACAAGTGAAGGTACATTCAACGTTTGTAAGACGTATGGAAGTTACGTTTATAGCTCCAATGCACAAAGATGAAAGAGTGAAATATATTCCTTTGGAACAAACTTCATATCCTATGATTTCCAAGGGCGATAATCATATAGGCTCTATTATGATAGATCCATCTGTTACTTGTAAACAGCATTGTTATCTTGGTTTATCTCTGAATAGTAGCGGTATGAATTTATTCTTTCATTTTCTTGTAAATTCTTCCAATCAGTAATACGAATTAAAGTTTGTATTCATGGTAATATTTCAGTTGGAAGTCAGTGGCTCAATACTTTAAGCTTGCCATCGCATACGCGTGATTCTGATTTAAATTTGCTAAATACTCGTTACACACGCTATTTAAATACGACAAGTGGAGGCTCATGGGATAATATAACAATGCAATTAGATACTAGCGAAGTTCGTGGGCACAAATTTTCAGTAAACATGAAGCCCTACTGGCCAAGTCTTTTGTTTGGAGTTCACAATGCAAAAAACAAAAGTGTACTTTCATTTCCATTAACTCAAGTTGGTAATACTTCGTACAAAACTATAACATTGCACAATCCAACGTTGAATCCACTTTTAATACACTTGGTAATGGACTGGAGTTATCCTCAAGGAATGCGATTGTTTCATTCATTACCTAATAAGTAAGTAGAAATGCATATTAAAAAATTTATTCAAATACACTCATCATAACCTTATTATAACTACTCAGTGTAAATTAAGTTTCATTTAATATTTTGATTGAACTCATGAAGCCTTATGCAATGTGAACCTTTATTACTGCGAAGATTTAATTATGCCTTATTTAGAATTTGTATAATGTACGTATTTTTTTTTGTAATATTTTTAATTGCAATAAAATTTTTTATTTCTGTTCTATTTTCGCAATTATAGAACTTAAATTATTTAAGATATAATTAATTTTAAAAAACGCTTTATCTTTTAGATTCAAGCCATTATGTTTGGAGTGTCCCACTACAGTACACGGCGAATTCAAATTGGATGATACAATGAATGAAAAGGAGTTTTTTGAGCAGGAATGGGGTATTGGATCTGCACCCCATTCTCTTCCTTTAATTCTTGAACCTAATAAAACTAAAACAATCCGACTTTCTTATTCACCTTCTTCAGCCGCTCCATCATCCGCACTTTTATACATAAGGTAATTTAAAATTAATCATTAAGTATGGTTAATCCTTCTGCGCGTAAAGACGAGTTAACTCGTCCAAAACATATCGTATCTAATTCGTGCGCAGGAGGGTTAAAATTGAGTAAATAATTAATTTTATTGAGAATAAATTAATTTTTAAATCGCATATTATATTTCAGAAACAACATGACTATTTTAGAAGTATTGCGCCTCGTAGGTCGCGGAGCTCACGCACAGTTTAAATTTGGTAATCGTAAGCCAGGTTCTGCAACTCCTTTGTTGTTTGAACTTACAGAAAAGCATCTTAAAGATTGTGAAAGTAATTAGAATTTATTTCATATTTCACAGAGTCATTTTATTTGAAATCAATCTATTTGTCTAAAGCAATTGTATTATTCAAATTTTTAGTAGTTTCAAAATATCTTTTCATATAGCACTTATATAAAATTATAGTTTTTATTTCATAAAGATATTGTACTAATTATGCAGATAATCATAATTATTTTATTAATCATTGTATTTTTAACAATATCCAAACTTTAAAACAACTATCAAATTGTAAGGTTGCACGAAGAACGCAATTTAATTAATGAAGTAAATAACTACGTCGTATTTTATTAATTTTTCTTAAAAGTAAAAATTTAAAAAGTAATAGATTCTGAAAGCAACTACTTAATTTCACGAAATAAACGTTTCATTATCAAATTCAAAATTTCGACTTTACTAAAGTTAACCTTAACTTGGCTCTAAATATTATTCGAATTTATCAGTATTCACTGTTAAGACTAAAATCTATCTTTGCTATTTTTCAGCCGAACGGTCCCGCAAGACTCCCATTCCGAATCTCACAGTAAAGCGCTCATTCACGGCTCGAAATACGGGCGAACTGCCTATCGATATTCATGCTTTTTACATAAATGGACTGGTGTGCGAAGGCTACGGCTTCAAGGTACTTAATTGCGCACCCTTTACTCTCCTACCTAATGCAACGAAGAAGATTGAGATCGCTTTTACACCGGATTTCACACTTTCGCGTATCGAACGCAGTCTTCTTATAAGAACAAGTCTTGGTTCTGAAGGCGATGATGTTAATCATGAGAACGGCATGGTTAAGTTGAGTTTGTTAACAACCGTGCCTCCACATACTTTGGAGGCATGTTCGGCAATGATCGCTAGGCCGAGCTGGGAGAACGCGCTTCAGTGGACAGCCAGTGGACTAACGGTTGTTCTTCTCGTCTGTGTTTTGGGTAATGAATTGAAAATTCTTTTCTTGTTTACACTTTGAATTTTGTTAATAAAAAATCTATTGATCGTATCGAACTAAATATTTTTAAAAAATTATATTTTACAATATTTTCGTTCGAAAGGAGTCGGTTTGAAATACTGTTATGTGGGTGATTGGTTGTTCGGAGATTGGTTATGGAGAGGTTATCGGTATGTACTGACGCGTACGTGACAGTACATACCGATAATCCACCATGACAAAAATTGGGAAATTTTTGAATGGAAAAAAGTACATAATTTATTAAAATTTTAAGAGGACAATTACGTCGAAAGTGTATTTCACCCCAATATAATCAAATCCATGATTAGAATCGTAAAAAAACATACCAAAAAAGTTACCAGTATCTTCGTATTGACAAGCCCAGGCTAGGAAATAATAAAGTTTTATTTTTTTATCTTTGGTATTAACCAAAAAATAAATTTAATTATTTTGTTATTTAGCTGCTGCTTTTCTCGAGGCTGATCGTATTTTGAGAGGTGCCCTGGTCAACATGTCCCGGGGGAATCCTACGCAACCGCCGTTGGATCTGAGACTACTGTCGCTTTCCTCTCATATACAACAGAATCATTTTCAAACAAATAATCATCAACATAATCAACATGTTCATAACAAGGAAAAGCTCGTGACTGGAGACGACAATAATAGATTGGCAATCAACAAGGTTGGCAAAAAGGATGACTCTTCACCGGACTGGAGCCTCATGAACGTCAAACGGAATAAAGAAAAGGACACGCATAAGGGTATTAAAATACCCGATTGGTCGCCTGAGGAGGAGCGTAGATTCCGTTTGGATACGGAATCTAAAGATACACCTTCGTTAAAACGATGTGTTGCCATTGACTCGTTGACTTTCGAGCCCGCTTCGACCAATTCCGGTACGAATTCATCAAAAAAACGTAATGGAAAACGCAACAATGTGCAGGACGCCGCAGCGGAGAGTGCGACAAATGTAAATGTATCTGACATGCAAATTATCGATAAAAAAAATTCTTCAACGAAGTCCAGTCCTACTTCGAACCGAAAGAGCAAATCTGTGAAAGAGGAGAATGTGAAGCTTGTCGATCACGAGGTGCAAGTGGATGCGAGCAGCGCTTTTACGAATACTACAGTCAAGGACGTTACCAAAAACGAGGGGGGAAAACGAAAGCAATCTACTGGGAATAATAACTGTGGCAGTAGCGGTAATCATAATGCGTTTAGAAAGTACGATTCTAATACTAGTCAAAAAGTCACCCAATATTCGGAGGAAGAGACTTCGTCTACTACAACCGAAAGCTCACTTCAAGAGGATAACAATACGTACAAGGTTATTGTCTGACTTTTAGTATCATTTAATGGGGTGTCAATGTCAATATTCAAATTTACTGCCTTACCTTTTACCGACAAAAAAGTAAATAGTTGTTTTTTTTTTTAAATACCTTGAATTACGCAAATTATGAGTGTAGATATCTTTCGTTTCAGTATTCTCTATTATAGGCAAATATTTAAGCCAATTTTTTTATAAAACTTTTAAAAAATTTTAATTGGATAGATTTTGTTACTGATAAAAATATATATGGGAATGTCGGAGTCAAATCAGCTACTCACTCGAATCGTACTTTATGGTATACGTAAAATTTACGTTTTGTCGTTCCAAGTAGTCTGAAAATGATCACAATAAAAAATTCTCTAGTGCCATTGACTCGTTATTTTAGCCGTTAGTATGTGCAATTTTTTAATTCCCATCTAAACGAATAGGTCTCCTCATTGACGGTGCTGGTATCAGGTGGGGATATCCTAAGCCAGTGAAAGTTTAGATTAGAAAAAAAATTGCAGGTACTCACGGCTAAAATAATGAGTGAATGGCACTAGAGAATTTTATTGTGAACATTTTGAGACTGCTCGGAATGATGGCAAATACGTGAATTTTACGTATACCGAAAAGTACGATTCGAGTGAGGAGCTGATTTGGTTCCGACATGCCCTTAAGGGGAATCGTGAGTGGATGAAGACGCTAGATAACAATTAATTTACCAAAAATAGATATCTAAAAAAAATTGCGAACTGTTTTAAGGACATTCTCTGGCAAATCGATTTTCTTTGGATTTTTTAAATTCTGCATACAAATTAATTTGATACGCTTTATTGATTTTTGCAAAGTTTAGTATGCGTTGTGCATAGTAAACGCATAGCATGCGTTGTGGTATTAAAAATTAAAATATTTGATTTGAAAACTTGATATTTTAACATGGAAAGCTTAAGCTTAGCATGAAATAAAGGCAAACTTTTAATAATTTAACAGCCAATTTTGTTTAGAATTTTTGAAAGACCTATATGGCAATGCTAGAATTAAAAAAGAAATAAATTATTAGGGATTGCGATACTAACTTCAAAGATAACGCACTTCGTTTTCTTGATATTTATATGATTTTTACATTATTTACTTATATTTTAGTATTTTATGGTACATAATTAATAAATTTTATTAATAATGATGCAATTTAACGATGATTTGCAAAATAGAAACAATCTCTTCGATCATACAAGTCGGAGAACGTCTTCAAGCGTCCCAAAAATATGTCTCGCGAATATAGAAGTATCTTTAGTAATAAACAACACAATCATAATGCAAAAATAATCATGATATTTGATGATTGATACAGAAATTAATTTCTTTACTACATTATAATTTTTTATTATTTATAAAATTTTAGGACTGTGAAAACAATTGCGATAAACCGGAAAAAATACAGAGAAATCCTACTACAAAAAAATCTAAACCACAAACAATTCCTGCTGTGCCATCTTTAGATTATAAGGACAATTATGAAGGAGACTGTGATGATGATGATTATGATAAGGAAAAACAAGATAATCCTAATAGATGGAAAACAAGCACTACACGTTCCGGAAGTAAGCATCATTTGTCTCGACTCAATGCAGAGTCAACATACAAACTACCTCGTCAAAAGCAGAATCCTCCGCGAAAAGAAAAGTCACAGAAACGACGGAATGCTGAAAAAAATCTGTCTAAAGGTATGTCTTTTTTCAAATATTTATGATTATTATTACGATGTAATTCTATTCATGAAATAAAATCTTTTTTAGTACCAGCAACGAATGGAAGCACTTCTCAAAAAGAGGAAATAAGGCCTCCACCTGCAACCATTTCTCCACCTCTTCCACCACCACCTTCAGTTTGTTGGGGCGAAAATCGAGCTAAATTTAGCGACGTGGTTGCTCGAAATCAGGATAATCTTTCACCATTTTCCAATTGCAGTAATAACAAGTCACATAAAATTACTTCACAAGCACCTGCATCTTTTGTAGCTGAAGGCGCTGATTGCGCGAAGCGTCAACCAGTTCAGGATTTGACATCGAGCGATTATAAATTCAATTCGAAATCTGCCACTAATGATAAAGAAGGAGTGTTCAGTAATTCAGATGTTTTGGGAATACAATCGAATAGCCATTTAAATAGTTACTTCGTTAATACGTTTAATGAGGCACCAGTAAGTCATATTAATAGAATTATGAAAAATTCATGTATAAATATACAATTTTATAATTACAATTACAAAACAAATTACTTGAAAGGGTATCTTGAATATTGATTAATATTATTTAATTGAAATTGTTTTTTTTTTTTTCAAGTAGATTAGACGTAGTAAGATGTAATATCATATCAAAATTTGATTTATATATGTATATTAGATTTGATAACAAGATGATATGCTCTAGCTTTTTTAATTATTTTAGTATGAACCAGAATTGATACCATATGATGATCTCCCTGAAACTGATGAGCCGCTTGTCGAATTGGAAAGCACAGAGGATTCTCATTGTAGACTATGGCACGATAGCAGCCCTATGTTAAATTTGATACCAGAAAATACAACTTTTCAAATAGATTCGCCAAAGACAGCTGAAAAAATATCGAACTTACCAGATACTTTAAAGGGTTGGATTTCTTTATTTGTCATTTATATTTTTACTAATGATAACTATATATTATAATAGTAACATTTTATGCAGATAATTGGGTTACTGTGGAAACGAATTGGGAACCATTATATACTCGAGGGGCTGTTGGGGAAGAAAGAAGTGGTGTTTGGGGTATAAATACAGGAGGAGTGTGGGCTGCTGCTCCATGGGGAGCTCCGACAGCACCGTCAATTTTGCAACCCACTCCATTATCACAGCCCAGAGAACCAAGCGTTCAAGTAAGATACTTAAATAAATTAAATAAAATTTAAAAAAATATTTCATATTTAATTTTTTATGAATACATGATTAAATATTGTACACCCTTGAAAATTATGAAAAATTTTAACCTGGATATTTACGAAAAGTATAAAGAAAATATTAACACCTAATTTACTGTAAAAGATATAGTAATGTAGTTAAATTAAATCTGCTAATTTTCTATTATTATCTATATATTGATAATAGTAGTTGAAGAAGCGTAAATCATTTTCTGGAATTCACATTTTATTAATAAAATGTAAATTTTAAATTGAATACTCAAGTGAACTTAAATACTATAAAATATAAAATATGTCTAACGCTTTTCCTACATTTTATCTATCTTATAAAAGATATATTATCAGAATTCAATTGAACATATTTTATCACCACACTAACTTTATCTATTAAAAACTTGTTTTATCTACATTTTCCTATTATCTTTGTTTTATGAATTACCTACTTTACGTTTCTATGTTGTACGTAGTACTTTGTTCGAAATTACAAGATGACATTTTATTAATCGACATTTTGAATACAGGAACGTTCTGGTTTTGATCCATTCCGGTCTCTGAGCACAATATGGACACCATCTTCATCAGATACTTGGACTTCAAAGCAGAAAGAATGACCACGCCATCAATGATACTCATTGATATTTTGTGATAAAGTTGCTGTACGTTCAAGAACTTTTCTAGAAGACTCTGTAATAAGAGTCTTAAGAGTGACGCACCAAATGTTTGTGATATCGAATATTTACTTTTGTTTTCTTTGTGATTTCCGATAAACTAATTGATAAATAAAGTTTAATCAACATACTTTAATCCAAATTCTGAACATTAAAACCACTGTACTGATTTACGTAATAGTTGATAATTGAATTTCTTTTCATATGTAATAAAGACCATTAAAATGATTTTAATGAAATATGTATTGAATTCATATTATCGTGAACATATATCCTTCCAAAAAGAGAGGTTGTAAGCTTACTACTATTTATGGGGTAAAGCTCTATTAAAAAAATACACATATGAAATTATTTATTTACATATAAAAGTTTATTATATCAAATCTACATTTAATTGTAAATATTTTTAACAAATGCACAAGTATTATATAGTTAAAAATCATAATAAATTTTATTATATTAATTCTTTTTCTAAAAAGAAGGCATATCACACAATATGGCTTTTAAAATGGTAAAATAGAAAACATCATAAATATGTTGCTCTATAACCTGCTACTTTATTTGTACTAAATGCATAAGATTTTGCTTGTTGCAGTCTTTGAAGTAGTATCTAAAAATTTAAATCTCTGTCAAACAAGTACTGTAAATTTTTCTTTTATTATAATCAAAAATATTTTGTTATGAACATACCATATTATCTTCTTCGATTTTTCTTTGAAATTTTTTTCGATTAATTGCAGAGCTGCTTAATTTTGTTTGAGCAGGCTGTATTTTTCTTTTTTTAGGCTTTTGTTGAGTCATTATTTTCCGTAATAAAATTTCATTATCACGCTCAATTCTGAGTATTTCATCATTAGTAAAACTCATGTTCTTTCTAGTAGATCGTATTGGTACACTTCTAGTTGCTCTGACTTCATTCAAACTTAAACATTTAACTTTGTCTTCTAGTGACAAGCATCTCTCATCGCAAATTTTAGATGTTGAAACATATTTTTTGTTTAAATTTATAGGATCCGGTTTTTTTATTAGAGATTTGGTTTCACTTATGGAAGACCGACGTGTGGCATCTGTCAATTCTGATTCATTTTCAGAATCCTCGGAGCAAAATGATTCTTCATATGCAGATTCAACATCAGTATTATCTGTATTTGTTACTACATTTCTGTTACATATATCTCCTTCACCAGCAATTTTACTTTCCATCGATGTTCTTGTATTATTATTAATCTTTTTTTGAATTTCATGTTTTATGTGATCTCCAGATGATAATACATTTTCTAATTTAAAATCAGATTTTTTATATTGTGCAATAGCCATTAAGAAAATAAATAGTCTACAAAGTTTTAAAGTTCAAGAGTAAAATCATTCTCGTGTGTACTTTAGTCACACAATAACTATAACAGCATATTGGGTTTTGTATCCATGGTTACCAAGTAAATGCAAACAAAAAAGTATATAAATATTTGATTATTTATTGTCTTTTGGTATTTATAAATCACTGAACAAATACCTAATTTACTTATACACCAACTTAAAAAATACAGATTTTCAATATATAGAATGTTTTTAATTGCACAAATAATTTTGAAAATTTGAATTTTTATGAGAATTCTATGTTTAAGGAAATACACCTGAAATCGTATTTTTATTTGTTTATTTTTAACTTTATATTTAAACTTTTAGAAAAATATTAAATATTCAGTGTAGTATTTGGTAGCAGAGATACTTAATTCCACATAAAATGATTCTATTACTTCATTATAAAATTTTAGAAAATATTTTCTTCATATTTGATTAAAGGAAAATTAAATAAATTTAGAATGTTGCAGCTGAGTAGAAACGTAGACTTATGGTCCAATATTCACTAAACAAATAAAATAAAAATAGACAATTATTTTAAAAAAAGGATATTTTATTTTCATGAAATTAATGAGTTTTATAATTAAGTTTCATTTGGAAATCCAAAAACCTTTAAGCTACCAGCATCTCTTTTTCTATCATAACTATCTTTATCATCGCATGCATAAGCAAGCAAATATTGTTTAGGATGCCAAGCTACAGTAAATGTAGCAGCTTCTACAGGTATATCAGTAACTTTTTCACCTGATTCAACTTCACCTATGTCTATAACTAAATCTTCTGAAGCAGCTGCAAGTAATTTTCCATCATGTGAAAATGATATAGTTCTTACAGGCCAATCTAAACGAGAAAATGTTCTTAAACAACACAATTCATCAGCATCCCACAATGAAACTAGAGCATCTGCTGAACCAGTTGCAAAATATCGTCCCGTTGGATCAAATTCAATACAAATGCAAGTTCCTGGATGAGCTTTAATTACATGTAAAAGTTCCAAATTTGGATAACTTAAAATATGTACACAACCTTGACCATTAGTTAAGTAAAACGTATCGGAATCTTTATTCCAAGATATTTCATTCACTTCAAAATTAAACTGTTCTTCAACTTTTATTTTCATAGCTCGTGCATCAATAAATGTTACTAAATCTTCTTTATTACCTACTGCAATAGTGTTACCATCAGGTGACCATGAAATATTTATATTTTCGCCTTTTGTACTAATGTTTGCTGTACATTTTTGAGTTCTAGTATCCCAAATTCGTACTGTTTTATCTCCACTAGCAGTCGACAGAAGTTCTGGATTAGATGCATGCCAACATAATTGGTCAACACTACCTCCATGACCTCGAAACGTGGTTTCTTGTTTCTAAAATAATAATAAATCTTTTTAAAGGATTTTAACATTTGATGCATTCTTACTAAAAAGTATATATAAAAAGTATTTTAAACAATTAATTTTGACTAAAAATTATGCGATTTTTAACTAAATGTAGAGTAGCAAAAAGCTAGAAATATAAATTAAATAAAGGTATTGATCGTATACCCTAATTTTTTATTCATAAAATTAAAAACACCGGTTATATTTAATGGTTAAAGGTTAGCACTTACTAAACGATCTGGAGTAAGTGAAAATATGCAAACACATTTGTCGAAGGAACCAGATGCCAAAAGTTTTCCATCGCAATTCCAACCAACACTGTGAACTTTTGCCGTGTGACTTTGTTGCTCACGAACTTTATTATGAGTTTTAAAATAAGTTATTAATTCATCCACGCTACTTTGCGGTGCCATCTTGTTTACTTCGTATAGAGCTCAAATCGAACTGGGTTACGAGTTTACGACGGTCAAATCTCGAATTATTCGAACATTACAGTTAACAGTGTTGCCAGTTTGATTAAAAAAATAATTTATATTCACTCTCTTATATAAGGTATTTAAAATTTTAGTTCAACAGGGTGCAAAAGTACTTAATAAATGTCTAGCTTTACATTATTTGATGATACGATTGGTTTTCAATTTTTAATTCCAAATAATTTTATCGAAACTAAGATTTGACAGCAGTCAGCACTTAATACTATTGACTATACGGTATAATTATTGCATACATATATGTACCTCGTCTGCAGCTATATTCTATAATCTATATATAAGCTACATTGGCTGAAGTTGGCTTTTTTACGTGATGTTTGAGACTATTATTAACGAATGTAGACTATATTCGTTGCTATTATGTGGAGTGTGGACTGATGCGAGTGATTGTTTATAAGGAAGTCATCATAATTATGCAATTCTTATATTTTTAATCATGTGTTATTAGATAGTGAATGACGTTAGATCGTATACAGACACTTAATTTCAAAACAAATTATGATAATGATAACATTTAACATTGTTCATGGTAAGCTATTTAGTATTTTATTGATAATCAATTCCAGACTATTCCTATAGCATAAAAATAATTACTATATTTAATTCAATAAGGTGTTCTTATAGCTATAGAATTTAAATAATTTTATATTTATTTGTTACAGCTACCTACATTTTATTTACATACTTTTGCCCAGCATCATAACTCGCTTTTTAAAATATGCATTGCACACCAGAATGGTTCGACCATGGGTAGGATGGCTTTGTATTCTTTTGTTTATATCAATGGTATTTTATTTATACCTATCAATAAACGGTAAAATTTATGTTTACATTTTAAATCTTGGTTTTTACCTAGTTATTAAATACTTTTATTTATAATAATGTCTATTTATTTTTCTTTGACAGCTCCCATTATAAGGAATCCATACATGGTTTCAAAGAATTTAGATGCATCTAAAGATAAAACTTTTCAGAAGAATTTTTATTTTAATCCAATGAATAATCGAGAATCTATTGTAGGTTCTTCAAAGGTAAATATTTCATCATTCAGCGGTTTAATAGAAATAGTCATGATTATTAATAATTTTTAATAATTTATTTACAGACAAAAGATTGTACAACAATCCATATTGCTATGGTATGTGCAGGATATAATTCAACAGTTCCTTTAGTAACTACTGTAAAATCTATACTATTTTATCGAACTAGGCCATTGCATTTGCATTTACTAGTAGATGAAATTGCTTTACAAATTCTTAGTGTTTTATTTACTACCTGGGATGTACCACATGGTATGAATGAAATTATCTTATTACCTTTTGAAAATGCTTGGTTCATAAAGAAAGATATTTTGTATAAAACATTGTATTCTATAAAAATAATGATAAATTATTTATATTATATATTTAATTGAAATTTATAGTTGTAGTATCTTATTACAAAACTGAAGAATGGGTTCCAATAGTTTCATGGATTCCAAATAAACATTATTCAGGAGTATACGGACTTCTAAAGTTGGTTCTTCCAGAAGCAATACCTGAAAGCAAAGTATTAGTTTTAGATACAGATATAACAGTTCTCAATGACATTACAATACTCTGGGAATTATTTAAAAACTTTAATAAAAATCAAGTCTTGGGATTAGTTGAGAATCAAAGTAATTGGTATATAAAGCCTTCACTATATAGTGTACATCCTTGGCCAGCTTTAGGGAAAGGTTTCAATACTGGAGTGATGTTAATGGACTTACAACAACTACGTGCTAAAAAGTTTAAAAAATTATGGGAAGATACTACAGCAATAGTTTTGAAAGATATTTTAGAAACAAGTTTAGCAGATCAAGATATAATTAATGCAGTTATTAAAAATAATCCTGAATTTATTTACAAAATAGATTGTACATGGAACATTCAGTTAAGTGATCATGCACTCAGTGAAACGTGCTATAGTACTGCTGATCAAATAAATGTAAGTAAGACTATTTTTTTATATTATTTTACAACCTTAGCAACATTTTAGTGATAAAACAAACTTACTTAGGTTGTTCATTGGAATTCTCCTAGAAAACAGAATGTTAGAAATAAATATACTCAAGACTTCAGAAAAATGTATCAAGTATTTCTAGAGCTTGATGGAAATTTACTAAAAAGACGATTATTTGGTTGCCCTACGAATGAAAAACTGAGTCAAGTAAATACAACTTTTTACGATTTTAAGCTTGTAAAAAAGATTGAATTCTAGAAATTACAACTGTACCAATTTTTGATTCCAGAATAATGAAATGGATCCATGCTTCAAATTCAAAGAAGAAGCAGATGTTATATACAGAACTCATCCTTTCTTTCTTGAATTTGAGTACAATATTATTAATCCTGTTGATATTCTTCTTGCTACACAATGTAGTATAGATAGAATTGCACTTTTAGAAGATCTATCCAAGCATTGGCCTGGAGTAATAAGTATTGCCCTTTACCTGACTGATGCTGAAGTACAATCTTTTCTAGACTTTGTTCGTAATTCTGCAGAATTGAGAAATCGCAAAAATATAGCATATCACATTGTTTATAAAGAAGGGGTTAGTTGAAAAAGTTGATTTTTTAGTGAATGGTTTCTGTTATTGTTATAATTGTTATACATTAAAGATTTGTAATAGATTTGACTGGATTGCATAATTTTTTATTTTAGGAATTTTATCCTGTTAATTATTTGAGAAACGTTGCCATGACACGTGCTCTTCCATATACATTTCAAATAGATATCGACTTTCTACCTCAAATTGGGTTATATCAAATTTTAATGAATAATATAATTCAACGAAATTTTACAGAATCTCATGATACAGCTTTTGTTATTCCTGCTTTTGAAACTCAAAGATATAGGTAAAAGATAGTCCAATAAATAAGTGTTATATATAATTTGTTACCATAATCTAATACTTCTAAAATAAATTTTCAAGGTTTACTTTTCCTGCATCAAAAATAGAACTTTTGAAGTATTTAAATTACGGCATTTTATACACTTTTCGTTATCACGTATGGTCCCAAGGCCATGCTGCAACCAATTTTACCTTGTATCGAAATGCAACAGAGCCTTATGAGGTATCTTGGGAGCCAGACTTTGAGCCTTACATAGTTGTTTCGAGGTCCGCACCTACCTACGATACAAGATTTATTGGATTTGGTTGGAATAAAGTGTCCTACATCACACATCTGACAGCTTTGGGATACAAGTAAGACCAAATCACAGTACTATAAAAAATTTAGAAAATAGATGATACCCAATAAAGACGAGGGAGAGAATTGTCTTGCGCTCAAGTAGCGAATACTATTTTTTGAATCAAGGTCGAAAAAATCAATTTTCATGCAAAGGAGGTCCCCAGCGAAATCAGAATATAATGAAGTTTTTAGAGAAAAAGTACAAAACCTACATCATCCCTTAGAGCATAAAAAAATATTAAATTTAAAAAAATGGACTCCCGTATATAATGGGAAATTAAAAAAAAAATTGATTGAAAATCGGGCCTTTCAGTACTCATCTGCTTCTACTTCCATGTATTAAGTATAGAGAAAAATCTTTTCGCCCTTTTTTTAAACACTTCCCATCAAGAAGGGGGTTAAATTATTTTTTCAAATTAAACATCTTTTTATACTCTAAATCATGGATCAAATCTCGTACTTTTCCCTTGTAATATCAATAGAGGCCAGTGTCGGGATCCTCGTTTAATATTCGAAAATTAAGTCCTAAGGTGTAATGTGAAATAACTTACAAATCAAGAAACATTTTTCAAAACGTATAAACTGTCCAGACCAAAGAGAAACTAAGATGTGCCTTGTTCAAAATTTAGCTTTGACTTTAGTAGGGTAGTAACTATTATACATATTTCGGTACATGAAGTCTGACTATACTCGGAACACTTCTACTGATGTTGCACATCATTAGGTATGGTACTCATGTTAATATTTTATTTTTAACAAGGTACCTATATCTATCAATTTCCCTATGACTTATAAAACTATCTCTTTTTGAAAAATGTTTCTTGTTTTTAGTTTCTAAGGTCTTTTCTATATGAATCACCTGTATTTGTAAGCATGCTCTTCTCTCTTTATGTTTCAAAATTGTGTTATAATATTTTAAAAATAATAGTGTGCTTACAAGGCTCGTAAATATGAGCACATTTTGATAAGAAAAATTCATAAATGAATATATCTATCTACATATTGATAGTTCTGTAAATATAAAATTAATGAAAATTGTCATAACAACACAATTTAAATAATTTAATAATAAAATACTTGGTCCATAAGAACAAGTTTCTTTAAATAATCAAAATAAATTTTATTCTGTATAATCCTTTGTACTATACTATACTGCAGAATAAGCCGTATGGGCAATTAAAGCAATGGCTGAAGCCATTGGCTATACTTGTATACTGATTTTGATCGATCTTTAAAAATATATGTGTATCCTTGCTTCTCTTGTAGGTACATCGTCTTGCCAGACACATTCATAATTCATCGACCACACGCTCCGAGTCGAGATATCGGAAAATTCAGGACAGACGCTTCATATAGAAGGTTATAAATTATATAGAGTTAAAATTGAGCAATCTTTATCTTCTGCACCAATTCCTTGCCTTGTCTCGCATATTCAATTATTTTTTTGTCGCAGGTGCTTAAAGCAATTGAAGGACACTTTCGTGGGCGATCTAATCAAGAAGTACGGAGACGATGCCATAAAAAATCTCAAAAACATATTCGCCAAAGAGGATAAGAATGTTCAGAATATTACTAGCCAAAGATCTGTCTAGCATTAGAGGTTCAATAAGTTTTCTATATGCAATAACTGTGCCTTAATGTTTTTAAAATATCAAAGAGACTGCGATAAATCCCTGTGATCTGCTTTTTAAAATGGATTGTTAAAGGTTTCTTTATGAAATTTTGTATTTGGGAAACAAATATTTAAAAGAAAAATGGATATTGCACTTATAGGAGCTGAATTAAATAAATCCATCTCTCAGTGTAGTATATCAGTATGAATCATTTACTTTAATGACATTGTGAATTTGATTTAAAAAAATCTTAATAATAAAGAATCTATAAAATAAAGAAATAGCAATTTAACGGATTTAAATTTACATAGCGTACAGTATATTGCTATTAAAAGTTTTATTATTAAAAGTTTAGTTTAGAAGTACAATGTGGTTAAAAACAACCTTGTAGCCTGATGGGTATACACATAGCATTTTATTTGGAATCTTATATTTAGATTTTAATTAAAGTATAAATTTGTAGCGCACATTTAAAAATAGTAATGCATTTATTTGAAAAATTATACGCTTATTCCATTCACTATTTCATATTATATTTGATTGTTACAAAATTAATTTTCACAATAAATTAATAACACTATTTTTATTGTTCGTAATTTAGTAAATTTATGTAAACGTTCATTTAAATAATTTTTAATGTAGTTTTAATAATTTGAAAAAATGTTGTTCATACAAGCAGATATATACATTAATCAAATAAATATTTTTTGATGTCATAGCCGTAAAATTAGATTTCACGTCCATTCTGCAAATAAAAACAAATTCTAAATTGAGCCATTTTAAGTTTATAAATTAAATATTAATGTTGATTATGGACTGTATGGACTGTAAAATTGAATTGTGCAAACTAAAAAAACCATATGAAAAGTCAGACTACGACTATGATATCGAAAAAAAAATTGTAAGTCACACGACCGTAATGTTTCACCGCCTCGTGTGATCGCGAGGTAGTTGGAGTAGCTCCGCTGGTCCTCGTACTCGACGATCAACACTCGGGCCATGGGATCGCATTTTACGGCCTTGTGACGAAAAATACTATATTAGTTTGAAATACATATTATATATATATGGAATGCATATTATATTATATGAAATACATTAGAGTGAACACTAAGTAGGTATCATGTTAAATATTCATTTGAAGCTTACTTTTTTCAAGTATGCATGCAGTTTACTATTAGAATTTAAGAACAGTATCGATTTCACATGTAATAAGAAGACAATAATGAACAATATAAGTACTTGTAACGACATCACAGCAATGTAAACAAATTCAATCATATACATATACACATATATTAAATTGTTTTTGTATTGTTAATAAAATTATCTCTATATACATACATATATATGTATAAAATAATTTATTTCACCTTACTGTAGAGTGTGCACGTATATTGCATAATATTTAATAATTATTTATGTGTTATAAAATAATTAACAATGTAGAAATAAAATGTGAATATATAAAAGGAGTTATAGTTAAATGGATATAAATAATTTACATACAGAGTGTAAATTATTGATGATGCCTGTCGTATAGGCATCATCAGACCTGTATAATCCATATCATCACAGTACAATAAAGAAATATTAAATTTATAAAAACTAGCAAAAATATCTCTCTCGCTCGGTTGATATACACTGTTGAAAAATTATCTTACCCTGTGCATAAAGTTGAGTTAACTCGTCCAAACAGTACTGTTATCATATTAAGGATGACAAGTTAACTCGTCCACACATTTTTCATCATAACTTTTGATCTAGTATTCATTTAGACATATCTATATGGGCTTAAATGGAAGTTAAAGAACGGTAGAATCATACTGTATAGATACAAATTTTTATTTCTATATTTTTTATGATATTTCAATGCAGCAACGTCGTAGTTTTAACTAATTTAAAAATACAATTACTGCACATGAAAGCGTTGGTTTCTTTTTAAATCTAGCAAAAAGTATAAACTGGATCATATGGATTTTGTTGTACATAACTTGAAATAAATTCTCTGAAAGTTTCGTATCATTATCTGCAGAAAGAAAAAAGTTTTAGCTATTTGAATATCGCTAAAATCGTGTTTTTTTTTAATTTTCAGTAAATATTAAAGCGTAGCTCTGAGCTTAGTTTTGCGAGTTTCGGGTCGTTTAAAAAAAGATCTAATGATGCAATGTTCGAGAATTTTCCATTATCTGCACTAATTTCATTAGAAGGGTTTCTTTTCAAGCTTTAATTTCATTTTTTAGTCGATTAGCACGATTTTTTAAAGCCGAGATATCTAAGATTCGATATCTACCTACTTATAAATTCTTATACAGGAGCAATCTATAAAAATCTCAAAACAGGAGTTTTTTTCTTCAAACAATGACATGTTGGCTTCAGAAAATCTCAAAGAGCCAACTAAAAAAACTAAATTAAAGCTTAAGAGATAATAAACTTTATAGTGTCATTAGTTAGATTTATGTAATAATTCAAAATGGTAGTTATCATAATATGTATTCGACACTATTTCCAACACTAAAGAGTAATATCTTGGCTTCTAATGAATTAAATTTAAGAATTCCAATGAGGCTTCAAAGGATAGATATTTATGCCACGTTCTATCTGTCTTGCAGCCATCTGGCAAAATTATTTCAAACCGAAAACTTCAAGCTTTTTTAAAAAAAAACCCTAAAATTTTTTCGCATCAACTTCTACACCAACTTGAGCAATGGCGTTTGAAAGATGAGATCTTGGGCTATCGGTAACGCTATATATGTGTGGGGGTCCACACCACACCGCCAGCTCTTCTCCGGCGCCACCGTCGGAAGCAAGCGATCCGACCGCGCCCCCTATTCTAGGCCGCATGGCAAAAGAAGAAGCGCCGCTCGCGCTTCCGCCAGTACCCTCTACGCCATCGAGTTGGAAGGATGCCGTCCGCCGTTCCGCTCGTTTTGTACAAAGAAACACGAGAAAATAAAAGCCTTTTTGTCTGCATTCAACGCGTACACCTGGTTACTCTTCCTCGCATCCTCCCGTCCTAGGGTTAGGCGAAATTGCGCGTCTCGCCTTGGGCAGCGCGCCACATTGGTGACCCCGACGTGATTCCCGCCGACGGGACGCGAGTGGATTTCTCCTTCGCGCAGTTCAGTGCGAGCCTGAGACTTGGCAAGAACAATGGCGATGGCGTACCCTGACGACGTGATCCTGGCCCCAGGCATCACCACGCGCGACGACGACCGTCGTGACGAATCCTCTTCCGCCACAGCTGAGGTGGCAGCGGTGACGCGGTGCCGCCTGCCACCGTTCTGGAAGGCACACCCCGACCTGTGGATCGTCCAG
>UELV01119509.1:0-12588 GCA_900490015.1 Megastigmus stigmatizans | reverse complement strand
TTACTTCGATAGGAAGCATTCCAAAGTAAATACTTGAACACTGCAATAAATACTCAGCCAATTTTTGCTCCTGCTCCGATGAAAAAATTTGTTTTGGTTTAGAGTAACCAAGATTAGCAGGTGCATGTTGCCCTTTTTTAATAAATTGATACAAAGATACGTGACAAAGATCAAATTTTTTGCAGCTGCTCTTATACTAGATTTATTATCTACAACTTCTGTTGCTGCTATTTTGTAGATTTCTATGCTCTTTGTCCCTCTATTTGTTTTTCTTTTGTAATTTCTGATTCTAAAGTTATAAAAAAATACCGTATTTTATTTTGTGACTTTTTTATCATTTAATATAAATTGAATTCTCGAAATCGTAATAACGGGGTAAATATTAACAGTGTTAATATTTGCCCCAGAAACTTGTTAATATTTGCCCCAACGCCGTTTTTTTCGAACGAAACCGATTCACTATTAACCAATTACAATATGCATAAATAAAATACCACGAAGTAATAGTTGATTGGTAATAGGAATCATTTGATATATGTTAAAAAAAAAAATTAATTGTTTAGGAATAAATCAAAATTTTCGAAATAAATAATTTTTCAATACTTGTTATCAAAACAGCGCTCGTCTGTAACTTCGCTCCACGACGTCCGATGAGTCACTGACTATATTTACATAGTAGAGGGCATTGTATACAATAAACTAAATCGATTTACAAACATCTGGGACTCGTAGTTTATTAGAAAATTAGATGTTAATATTTACCCCTGTTAGTTTTAGCCCCGGTCTCCCCTACCAATATGATTTGAAACGAAAAGTTTCAAAATAAATTTTAGTTAAATCGAAAAATCACGCGCAAAATTTGAATATCCTTTTTTAATAGTGCTTAATCTTACTACTCTACGGTACTGTAAAACTTAAAACCTCTGTGGATGCATATATGTCAGTCATTTAACAAAGTGTCCTGGAAAATACCATATTTATACATATTTATTATTTATAAAATTGTTGTTACACGGACTGAAACAGAAGGAAGTGCCGCAGACGTTGGATTTGGAATCGGGGGTTGTGGGGGTTTCGTTTGTTATTATTAGAGAAAAAAGCATGCAATAGCAGAAATTATGTTTAGTAATTTTTATTAGTAGTGCATGCATAAATGTGCACACTCCTTTCATTTACTATTGTATAAAAGGTAAGTTTTCAAAAAATTAGTGTATATTTGATTCTCATTCATTTAACATAGTATCCTACAAAATACCATATGAATATACATTCATTATTTATAAAATTTGTTGCTGATCGTGCTGTAATGCAAACAAGCACGGCGTGTGTTGAATTTGGTGTCGGGGGATTGTGGGATTATCGTTTATTATTCTATAGAGAAAGTAACATACATTAGTATAAATTATGTCTGAAGTAATCTGTATTAGTACTGTATATATGTATATATATGATGTTACTGAATAAACTATGTTTATTTAGTTGTGCACGAAAAAATTTCATAGATGAATTACTTAAACAACTTTATTGAATTGGTAAGTTTTATTTCTTAGGTGTTTCTTCATTGACGGTTCATCGAACAGTGATGAAAGGATAAAATTACAACCTTTTTTATGGTATTTTTATTTCATTTTTTTCATTTTTTATGGTATTTTTATCTGTCATGGTTTTTATTTTTTTTTGGGTGTTTTCAATTTTATTGTGTTATCCGGAATATTGCAAGCGAGTAGAGGGAGCGGGATTTGAAATCAAATTGTTCACTTTGAATTGAAGGAAAAACTTGAATATATTAAGGGGGGTTTACATCTATAAATTTTTTTATGCTAATTCACCTAAAACAAAAAAATTATAATTAGTAAAATTTCCAGATAATATTCTAAAAGTATATTGGATTCCCAACAAAATGAGCTCTAGTAGAAGCCTCTATACCCATCTTATCTTATGTTGTCATAGTTTCAAAAATTTGGCTTAGGCGTAACCTACAGGTTTAACGGATTGATCGATTTTGATGTAATTGGTTTTAAATTGTTTGTAATTGATGTCATTATGGTGTGAAGAGTTGTATAAATCAGAATTTTATTATTTAATCAAAAAATGCATAAATTCATAAAATTTTTTCAATTTTTATGAATTTATGCAGTTTTTGAACTCATTTTATTATTTAATCAAAAAATTTTAATCTATGCTGAAAATTATTGATTTTTTATTATAAAAATTATTATAACTTTTTACAAAAAAATAACAGGCTAATTCTAACGACGGCATTCGAAAGAGAAGATTTCAAACCGTCGGAAATGGTACTTTTCAATTTTTTTCTAGACCGATTACGTAAAAAGTTATAGCGTTAAAAGTTCAGACAAAATTTTGGACATTTGGTACGAAAAGGGTTAAAACATTTCTTAATAGTTTGTTTATCAAAATACTTAATGTTGTACAGTGAATAATGATGCTTCATTAAAATAACATTTTTTATTAGCGAAATGGTGCACAAAAGAAAACTTCTTTAGCTGCTGCCTTAAGAAGCGCTGCTACTAAGGTAGGTCTGCTAAAAAACAATTGATCAATCGAATTGTGGAGTAACTGCTTTTTGAGCAATAAAAGTCTAAATAATCTGTTTCTGGTGAATCTATTTATACTATTTTTTTTTATGCGTAATTAATATGTTTTTACTTTATAATTTGCTCTTATTTTGTTGAATATTTAAACGATATATAGAAAATGTACTGCATAATAAATTTACTATTATCATTGTTTTATTTGTAGAATATTTTTTAAAATACAATGTTTTTTTATTTTTGCATTATTTGAATTTTTGTTATTAGTAAAACATGAAAATTTAAAAAGTAATAATTTAAAATTTTTATTTGAAGTTACTCTTGATAATACAACATGTATAATAACTGACCAAGACTAAATATAGATGATGGAAGATATACTCCAACTTTCTTAACCCATTACCTGCCTAACCAAGAAAAAATTAAATGAAATATATTTTAACTGTGTTAAGAATCATGAAAAAATTTTTCCCGTAATATTTGAACATCGATTGCACTTTTTTGCAGTATTTTGAATTATTGTCATTGTATTTTCCTTATAAAAAAAATTCATAAAGTTGAAAATTTCCAAATTTTTTAACTTTTTTTCGTGAAAAACACGCCATATTTTTTTGCGGGAGTATTTTAATAAAAAATGGGTATCACCATTCGAAATAACAGCTCAAAATACGTCGGATATGATCTTTTTCAAATTTTTTCAAACCTTTTTTTTAGTTGTAAAAAAGCCTGAAAAAGATGTTGAAAATTCCGAGTCTTGGTCGTTAATGGGTTAATTAACAATGTTTATAGAACATTTTATAATAAAAAATGTAAATTTGTTTGTACAAAACAGATCAGACTAAACATGAAAACTTAAAAAATAGTCAGAATGTGATGGAACATTGCACTTCGCACACAAGTATACCGTATGACTTTTGCAATGACGGCACCTCCGTCTTCCAACGTTCGGATCTTTGACGATGATGTGATCTATGTTGTCTTGGCGAACTTCGACAGGTAATTCCATTTGAGATGGCTGACCTGTTGAATTTTTATTTCTCCTAATTCAGTGGGATCTTCTTGCGAGGTTCTGATTGTGCCATCAAAAATGTTTCCTTTTAAATAAATTACGACAAGGTATCTGCGAAAATCTAATTGACTCATCGCAGTCATTGACAATGGCACTATCGATAATGTTAATGAACACAGGCCGCTACCAATGTTCAGATTATACTCGTGAATCAAGAAGGGTTGAGTTACATTGATCCCTTCTTTTAAAAAAGAATTAGACACAACAATGTCGAATTCTTTTTCTAAATCATCGTCTTGAAGATCCTCAACATGCGGTTCTAACTCAACAACTCTGCAACTAGATTTTTTAGTTGATTTCCTTTTTCGAGCACTCATTACAAAAAAAACAGTTCACTTTGTTAAAGCCATTCATCAACAAATCACAGTTCGACAAAATCACTTTAAAACTAAAAACGCATTGCGCCGTTGGTGCGTAAACGCAACATCTCATCAAAATTGTTATAAATAGGGTTCTTGTAATTTTTTTATGTTCAACACTTCCAGTTAACTATTATTATGAAGATAAACAATTGGAATTATTAATAATCTTTATTTTATTACAATTTGAATTTTGAGAAAAACAAATTGACACTAATGAATGTCTTTCAAAATTAATTTTTTATACATGACATGATATAACTTGATAAAAAAAATATTTATAGTATCTTTGAACATTGAATTTCAAGATGTGAATTTAGTTTTTGAATTTACACTAATATTTTGTTTGAAAAAATTCATTATATTCGTGGTGCGTAAATGCACAACTGGCAGGTAATGGGTTAAATGACTATCCTTGTGATTTATTTATAGTCATTGCAAATCCAAGTCTTATAGGAAACGGTTTTCTTACCATTTTGAATGGTATTTCTTCTGGTGATGGTAATAAGCATATCCGTGGTAAAAAGATAATTTCGTCAATGTGATTACCACTAATTATTTCGGCATAAATCGGGTACTGTTTTAAATCCTTTACAATTATTGTACCATTACATAAGCCTTCATTTAAATTTATATTTCTTAAAAGAATCATTATAGCAGATTTTTTTAATAGAAATTAATGAGGTTGTAAACCATTTGGTGTTAATGCATATAAAAATTCTATTGGCAAAATGGTATTCATATTGACTCCATTTTCATCATCCGAATCAATACTTAAGTATTCAGTTATTTCACCGTTGATTTTTTATAATATAGTATTGCTCATTTCCAGTACATCGGTTCTTAGGAGCTAAAATTACATAATCACAAATGTCTTTATTAGCAACATCAAATGAATTTTCATAGATTTCGGTGACAATATCTGTATTCCAAATAAATTCATTTGGTAATTTTAGTAGTTTGTTTTCTTTTTCATAATTAATAGAATAACCTCCATCTCCTACCTTCAATAACCATTGTTTAAATTCATCATTGTTATCGAAAATGCGCATGTAATCAGGTAATTTCATTTGTTTAAATTTTGACCATAGTGGACTACTTTTAACTCAATTTTTAACAATCATTGTTCAATTACCATGTTGAATTATAGCTAATGCTCGTCTAAAATCACCTGGCAACATTACAACTTTTTCACGAAATATTTAATTACTGTTGCACAAATCTTTTAAAAAATTATTTATAGCTTCAAAAGCATATTTCGATGTCATTGTTATTTCATCCTAAATAATTATTTTGAAGATTTTATTATACATGTTGTTTGTTCTGATATATTTAAAGGTAATTTAAATGTTGTATGCATAGTTCTACCATCAATTAACAAATTCTCTGCTATTCCAGTCCAAGCAACCGATAAAAAAGGGACAGAATCATTTTTTAAATAATTTATTATAACGTTGATTAAATAACTTTTGCAGCTTCCGCTAGGACCATCAATAAATATATATTTTTCTTTTGATATTTCAAAAGTTGCATTAATAAAATCAATGAAAATTTTTTTTTGTGTGTTAGATAATGTATCTTCTTTATTGACAGTAAAATTATTATCACTAAAATTGTTTGTTATATTAATATTATCTTTATTTTCTTCAATATTGAATTCATGTGGTAAATTAAAATCAGATAATGAATAACCATTAATTAATAATATTTCATTTATTCTCGTAAAGCAATTGTTTCTCCTATTATACGATCCACTTTTGGATCACAAAAATGTATTTTGTATTTATCATACAATTCTCGAGCATTAGTAGGATTATGAAATATACAAATATATGCAAATAATTCACACATAGCTTTTGGAAAGTTGCTTTGAGAGGATTCATCTAAACATTTGTCCCATTCTTCATCTGTAGAAATTAATTTTTGAGCTTTAGCTGTTTCAAAAAAATTTGGGTAAATAACATTGTCAACTGTTTGTATATCTTTGAATGAAGTTGCATCTTTAACATGCAATAATAATCGTAAGTAACAACGTTCACGTTGAATCGAATTTACTAAAAACATCCTACTAATAACTGGTTTCCTAATTCGCTTTCGTGTAGTCCATACTTTAGTAAATTTATTATATACGTAATGATTAGGAATCTCTGCAAACAAATACTTTCTGGCTTCTGAATCTACTTTATTTAATGTCATCCACGCTGTTAAGGTGGTGTCTATATTTTTATTATATATTGCATTTTCTACACCTTCTTTAAAATAAATATTTTGTTCATTTGTATTCTGAACTGCTAATCGATAAATAGTGTGTGACATCTACTTACTGGAACTTCATATAAACGAGGCATTGCTTCTAGTGGGTATATAAATCTTGTATTGATATACTGTTTAATTTCATCATAATGTAATTCGTTTGCTGTATTTTCATTGTTACTATTTTCAATATTATTATTATCATTAACTGACTGCATTTTAATTAATGCACAATCATGTCCTTTATAACAATATTTTAATAAATATTTAATACAAAATCTTGTTGAGCAAACTTTTAAATTAATGTGGCTATTAAATAATAATAACAAATATGGATTGTACGGAATGTAACAGGGTATTTCGGGTGAATACTGCACGGCAAGTACTCACCCCGGGGCGTACCGAGCACGCCCGACGGCAACTCAAACCACGAGTTGCCGCGGTCTGATGCAACGCGAGAGCTCCATGCTCTCACTTTTCTCTCGATGTGTCAGTAATTCCGAACTATGTAGTATACGTAAATTTTTGCTACGACTCTATTTAATTGATTTACAAAGCTTGCATTTTAAGCTTTAATTTAATTTTTTAGTCGACTCTGTGCGATTTTTTTAAACCAAGATATTGAAATTTGAAGATTTAATAATCTTAAACTACGAACCTGTCAGTTCTCATGTTGGTGCAAAGCATGGAAATATCAAAACGTGAGTTTTTTCTTGCTTCTTTCAGCCCACGTATACGTACTTATACTCGTCGTCGGGGAAAATACACGTACGAAAGCGCCAATTATCGGGCGTGTCTTGCTCGAGGTCCAGTAAGAGATAGCCAAAAGGTCGAGAGGTGGCGTCCCAGTAAGCTTCCTGCAAAAATCGTGGATCTTCCGGACATAATTGTCGCGAAAGATGTTGAATTTGACTGCGATCGCGCAAGTTTCTAAATAACACGATATACTGAGCGTTCAGCGATATATCTCGCTGACCTTTTCCTTGATGAAAGATATTCTACGTGATACATATGACGCTAAGATTATTGTGATGGCTGCCTTTTGTAAAGATATTGACAATCACGCCATCAGAGGACGAGGATTCACGCATAAGATCGTCGATGATGAGCAGCTTGGGTCTCCGATTGTTTGCCCACTCGCCGGATTCTGGAACACCTTCGCAAAATTCGACATTTTTACAAAGTTCCTTATGGCCAGGCTGCCACTCGCTATAGTAGAGAATTATACGCTCGAAACGAGTGTCGCTCATGCAATCGCTATACTTTAAAAAATTTTTCACAAACTCCGATTTGCCACACCCTGTCGGGCCGGCGCACATAGACGTCCACGGATGCTTCCACTGTGTATCCATGACGTTTACTGAGAGGGCGCCCTCTCATACCGCAGTACCTCTGCCCGAGGTACTAATGACCGCGGTGGGGTCCCCGCGCCCGCTCACGACTCGTGTCGAGTGTTCTCGATCCGCGGCTCGCGCAAGCGCACAAATGAGCTAATCCCCTCTACTCATCGCGGATCAGCGCTTCTGATTCGCGGCTCGCGAAAGCGCACGGATGAGCTGATTCGCGCAGCCGTCGCTAGTGAGCGCTGTTGATACGTGGTCACGACTCTATCAGCGCATGCATCTGATTCGCTCAACCGTCGCTAGCGAGCGCTGCTGATATGCGGACGCGACACTATCAGCGCATGCGACATCCTTCGAGCTCGTTCTCTCCCACTCCGTTCCTGTGACCAATCAGGTTACAGTAGTGTTTCGTTCTTGTAGCCGTACGGATAGCTCTTCGTCAGACCCGCGAAACGTCTCTTTCTGTAGACAGGCCGACAAGATTTTGTCTCATTTTGCGATATAACTTCGTGAAAATCCGTATGTCTGATGGCCAAAGAGTTTAAAAAAATTTCGCTTCTATCGCCTTTTACGATTTCACAAATACTCTCAAAATTCACTTTTTGGCTGTTTGAATAATTTAGTCTGATTCCTTTTACCTTGCACACATATTCCTCGCGAACGTCAGGCTTTCTATACTTGTAACCGTAAAACTTTGGTCCACCCGATACAAAGGCCGTGATGTATGTACCTAAGCCCTTCTCTGACAGTTCGTTAGTGAGCTCACCCAGCATTGCACCAATCGGTAAATCGCGTTGAATGCTATTGCTGACATAAATGACTTAATCCGTGTCGTAATATAGAACGCGTCTATCTAATTCGGTTAAATATTCAAGCAGTTTTAGCCGTGCTTGGGCGGTCGTGAAAGCAGCAACAACGACGCTGGTGGTCGGTGATGGCCTGACTGAGGCGTTAGTGTACTGCCATCCGACATAGAGAGTCTCGTCGTTGACAGACAAAAGTCCCGTCACCTCGATTTCTGCACTGGTAAGTAACTCCATTAATCTTTGCGGCTGCGTAATCAACTCAGTTTTTAGCATATTTTCGCGCTGCGCAAACTTTCCCCACAGCGAGTTCAGACATAGCTTTGCCACAGACCTTAGACCAGCATTGAAGCGTACTTCATCTCTATTCAAACTTATACCCTCGTATTGTTCGAGGAATTTCACGTATTCGTCTTTAGCCTCGTTTGTGATGCAATCTGATGGGTATCCAGATGCCTGTGTTTTTTGCTTAAAAAACTCGTCGATGTAATTTGAAAATAGCCCACCACTGCGAGTTTCTGTACTATATTGTGTCATCTCGTACTGCCATATTTCATACACGTTTACAATAGTATAGCCTAACTCCACAGCTTTTTTAAATTCTTCGGACACCCATGTTCCTCGCAGAATACGGTCTTGTGTATTTTCGTGAGGACAATCAGCTTGCAGCATTTCTTCGCAACAAGAGCGGCACAGCGGAAACAACAATTTACCATGCATTCTAACACGCAGAACTGGATAATATAAATTTCTCGGCGGCAGCACGTCCCACATGATGAGACCAAAAACATTAGACACGTTGTTGGATCTACCCACGATTTTTTCACATTCCTGTGCACCAATGTACAGTTGCGGATGACCAATTGGGTATTTTCCACGCTAACAAATGTAAGAGTGTAGTGAACACACATCCACGAATTTTATTTTTTCATCAACGCTGCATTCGTACGCTTTAACAGTATTCCCTGTGCGACCTCCAAAAAATGCTTCGCGGGGATCCAAGGGTTTTCTGTACACGAGGTCAATATTATTTTGAACAAAATACCTCATCTCCTCGTTGCGTGCCAGTTCTTGATCGTACGTGCACTCCCACATCTCGATCAGCTGATAATTGTTTGCAATAATTTTTTCGGAAGTTGCACAAGTTTTCTCGTACCTGTCGTCCATCGTGTCATCGTCAATCAAGCTATCGCCTCGATTCACTCTGTAGCAGCGAGGGCAGCCATGCCAATAGCAGCCGTGAAATTGAAGAACGATTCCTCTATGATTTTCGTTTTCCTCGGCAGGACAGAACCCGTCTACAAGAATATTCTCGGGTAATCTTCTCTCGCGGCCATGTCCAGTGTGTTCGACTCTGCGATTTAATCTTCTTTGCTCCATCCAGTACAACCAAGACATCGCTTTGATGAATTGGTTATCGGCTCTTCTATAGCCACCAACGGGTACGATGCCGATCTGATTTTTCTTTAAAAATTTTTTTCGAAACACACGTATACACGTGGAAGCTATTGTCGTACAATCGTCGAAAGGATCCACTGCGAATTGCATAAATGTCGCTTGAAAAGCTAAATAGGTTAAGAGCGCAGTATTTTGATATCCTGCTTACAGTATTTAATTATCTCATTCTGGAAATCGAACACATATTCGCTATTTACTTGTTCTTTGTGCCATTCTAAAAAATTTTCTCGATCCTTGGCAGTCATAGAGTCATGAGCGTACATATTTATTGGTGATAGTGGTCCGATGTAAAATTGATTTTCTGGAGTATTAAATAAATGAGGGAAAGTACCTTTCACGATCTCTGAAAATCCGTAAGCTTTTGGTAAACTACTTAAAGGCATGTGAAAGTAATTCAGGCTATCGATAAACTTTATATTTAAATATTCCAACAAAATAATTTTTGAACCGTTTAAAATTACTTGCAGTTTTTCGCGCTCACTCTGTTTCTCGACCAAATATTTAAAAATAAATTGGCTGTCGAATTCCTGAGAATTGTGTGCAATACATATCGTCTTCTTGAAATTTTTACGTTTAGCTACAGCTATTATAAATCAATCAATTCTTTTACCGGCTCGATATTAAACACGTATTCTCTAATACCACAGTATTCACATCTGTTGGAAATATCACTACACATAAATTTGGAATGTGTATTTTTTTCTCCTCATCCCCAAGTACAGGTACGGATTGCTGCGTCTCGAAATCGTAAAATAAAAACAATACATTTTGTTTCTGTGTACCATCTTTGATCGGTTGTACGAAACAAAAATGACGCACTGGTAGCCGCTCGTTGCAAATATTACAAAATGACACACTATATATGTGAGCTTCTCCACGATTATTCATTCGCATGGTTTTGCAACAAACTGAGCAAATTTTAATCTCGATGCACACAGATTTTTTAACTGATTTTTAACTGATTTTTTTTTCTTAAATGATTTTAATAGCATTCATTGATAAAAAAATTCCGATTACAATTTTCACATTTTTTCAAATAATTAGATTTATCGCACTGTGGAGTCTGGAGACATTTGTAACATCTGCTGGAACATCTGTGACTCTCGACGTTGTTATAATTTTCGTTACATAGTATGCAATATCCTTGACTTCCAGCTGCACCCACCAAGTTAAGTATCGGTTGATAATGTCTAGGTGTCTCGTAGTACATAATTCGTAATACGTGCAAACACTTTTATAAGTATCAATTACATATCTCGTCCCGTCGAAAATAGGCGCATCACCGCGAGCAAAATTTTTAAAAGAATACACAACTATAGTTATGCCTTTCTGAGCGAGTGACATCTGAAATCGATGAATTTCTTCAAGTCCGCAGCCGTTCGTCGGGACACTGACTTGCGCCAATCTAATAAGGTCTTGAGCTGCTTCTTTCTGCACTCGACTATTCTGTCTTCTAATTTGATTCCAATAGTTGTGCAAAACCCCCGAGCGCAATTGTCCTCTAACTGCATGAACATAAGCAGTAACTAAAGACCGCGGTAGACACAGACCATCATCGTTTCTTATAGATAAAATCAATCGTTTTCGCACGGACTCTTCGGTTAAACGCACACGGCCACGGCCTGCTATATTATTTATAACAGCACATTTGTTCAACAATGTATCATCAATGTCGAAATCGGTTGCACTTTGCGCTGCACTGAAAAACATATTCCACAACTCGCCGACGTCGAAAATTTGAATAGGCCTAAATGTGATCCATAAGGGTCCATAATTAAATCTTTCAGATTGAATAGTTATACCTATAAAATCTGTAGGCTCACGGTCACGACAAAGATTTTCATGCAGATCAGCCAGAGCGCTCTCCAACCACTCGTAAATGTTATTATTATCGGGCGGTGGTCTGGATATTCGACCCGTGAGTTCGAGCCCTTCTACACCAAATTGCCGATAGTACTGTGAAGAGCTACTCTTAATAATAAAACGAGAAACTCTTTCTATCGCACCTCTAGCACCTTGACCGTTCTGTCAATAAATATCTGTAAAAATTGAAGTTTTTGAATATTCATGAATTAAAAATACTATGGACTTACTGCTCTCGTTTAAAAAATGGTCAGTGCTGTTGTCGGTATCGGTGACAGATGAACCCGTGCTGAAGGAGGTCGAGGTGGACGACTCCGATGAATGAAACTCGCTATCTGAGTTTGCGTCATCGCGTACGTCGTTTGACGTCGAACTCTCTGTACCGTGCAGCTGAGGCGTATGGGTTTCGTTATGTGAGCCTACGTCACCGCGAGCGTCATTTGACGTCGAGGGCACTGCACCATCCAGCTGAGGTAACTCGCACTGTCTGATCACCTCATCGCCTTCTGTATCGGCACGCATTTCCCTAATCACTAAAACGTATTTTATGTAAATCGATATATAACTTTTGTTTTTTTTCACACACATACATATGTATAAAAGAGTACTCTCTATGACGATGAAGTATGCGGCTAGATGCAGGATTGGCTTGAAGTTTACGTCTTCTTACCACATTCACCACAAGATCGAAAATTTGGATATTAATAAAATACCGACTTGACACATATATTCTATACTATTAATATTAGTATGCATCAAGACAAACTTTAGTTTTTGTAATAAAATCTCCGTTGACAAAACTGTCAAATTGCTGCGTTTTATTAAATTAAACAGCGAGCGAACATTTTTATCGCGAGACATCGCGATACGAAGTGCACATTTAAGAAC
>UELV01119223.1:1106-19150 GCA_900490015.1 Megastigmus stigmatizans | reverse complement strand
CTCTCTCTCTCTCTCTCTCTCTCTCTCTCTCTCTCTCTCTCTCTCTCTCTCTCTCTCTCTCTCTCTGTCTGTGGCTCGCGAAGGGCGTAAAGGTCGATTCACACTATTATTCATTCGGCGAGTTGGCAATGCTGCAGCGCGCATGCACTATGTGAACGGCCAATCTTTTTCCCTCCTTTTATCTCTGTCTCATTTTTGTCCCAACTCCGCCGCCGCCGCCGCCGCCGCTTCGGAATAATGCCGTTTTATGCGTTTTCAGTACGTATGACGTCCTTTAGTTTAATGTGCGGCATAATTTAAGATTAGTATCTCTATACCCGACTTACAAGCTCGCGGTGAGTGCGCCTGTAGCCAGAGACTCGACGAGCCAAGAAAGTAGAGTCAATTGAAGCGGGCCTTCGAAGAATTTCATACCATCGTGTGATGCAGCTTCGATATATATTATTATAAAGGATGCGGCGAGGAAAAATGTTGCCGGAGATGATTGGAGAATTTTTCGCGCGAAAATGTTATTGTTTTTTGCTGCTGCGCCGCCGCGTCGTCGCCGCCGTGGTGGCGAAATTATGGCTGCCGCCGTTTTATTACCGCGGGGATCCTTTTTTTTATGTACTCGATGCGCGCTTAAATGTGATGTTACACACAGGAAGCGAGAGTATAAACTGTGAGATATTTTATACGCGTGTCAATTGCTTCTTCTCTCTGGGTTTTTTTTTTTTTTTTTTTTTTTTTACGACCAAAGTTACGCCTTTCGAGAATGCGAGCTTTGAATCGGTGGACACCGGTTTTTTTTTTTTTATTGACGACGATTGTGGAATCGTAATAAAAATTTAACGAGGATTTTAATGAAGGCAAAAATTGCGTATATATACAGAAAATTTTTCGTTATCTGCGCCGATAAGCTAAAAAGTGTGTCGCGACTTCTTCATATAATGTGCTATCTTCAAAATGTCACTTTAGTCTTTATAGTAGCGACTAGAGGAATTTTAGCTTCTCGTAAAAACTTAATCTTTATGATTATTCAAACTTCCACGATTAAGATTATTTTAATCAATATTTATTTCGCTACAACTACACGAAAGTATAATTTTTTTGCGGCTATTACAAAGTGTTTCAATTTTTGACAAAATCAAAGAAAATGTCAGAATACGTTATAAATAAACTAATTCTGACTCCTCGAGTAACGGAGTATACTTACTTAAGCAAATCAAATTTAAAAATAATTTTAATTTCTTTGGCAAACTTTCGAAACTCTTTTGTGTTTCATAATATTGTCGAAATAACGTTTCGATTCTAATTTGGTCTCCTTGCGCACAAAATCAAAAGGCCATGAAATGAATGAAGAATGCATGAAATACTGCGTCGTCGTACGCAGAATATTTTTTGCAAATATTCTCGTAATCTCTTTGTGTAGATTATTTACGATGGAAATTAATCGGTCCCATTATACAACGAGACCTTTGGACACTTAAAATTAATTCCCCATAATACTCAAAGTCAAAACAATTACAATCTGCATTGAAAATCCGTAGAAGCGTCAAGAATACGACGTGTAGCTCGGAGCGACTGAAACTTTCAGCGTTTTTAAAAACCGCACTTTCCTCATTTTTCCCTCTCGCGAGGCAAAGATTTTACAACATTAAACACACGTGTATAACATATATATACGTAAGGTCTCAAAACGCTCGGCTACTAATGAAATTTAACGATAAAATGATTACTGGCCCGTAAATAATTGAACCCTCTCGTTTGCAATACCGTTGCGACCGAGGCGCAGGCGGCAAATAAACCCCCCGTCTTTAAAGTCGCGACGGCGCAGGCGGCCAGAGAGTCGGTACAGAGCTGCGACGCGTGCAGCAGCAGCAGCTCTCTCGCATAGCGCCGTTATTCATTGCCAATTGTGCAATTACACGTGTGCGATGCCTATACAAATGATTCTGGCCCGATACGCGCTCGCGCATATATACAATATAGCTTCCCTCTATCTTAGTAGACGATCTCGTTCCCATATTGCTACCAGACGGAGTCGCCGTGCGGCTGCTGCTTCTTTTTCTTCTCCTTCTCGCGAGCCTTTTATTCGGATTATATACACCGCAGCAGAATTTGTAACCTATATAATTGCTAGGATGAACGGACACCGTTTCTACAGCTGTGTGACTGGAAATTTCGTAATTTTACGCAATAAAACTTCTATTTTGTGCACATAGGGCGACGCTTAAGAAGAGAGAGAGAGAGAGAGAGAGAGAGAGAGTCATAGTCCTGGATGCGAGCCAATTCTATCATTTTGTGTTTCTAGTTTTGCTGTAAACTGATGTTTCTATGTCTTTTGTGCAGCTGTGCTGCAGCGGAATTCGTTTTTCAAAAATTTCAATTAGGATATAGACGCTTTTAATAGAACGAAATTGGCTTATGCATACCTAATAACTTTTTTAATTAAAATATTATTGAACTGAGAAAAGGATATCATTTGCGAATGTTTTTAATATATTATAAGTGTAACTTTATATACACTTCCAGTAAAATTCAAAGATTTCATCCATCATAATGTCATTAACAATAAAAGGAAAGATTATATTTATGACATTGAAAATATATACACTATTGCATCCTTAAATATAAATTTTATAAAATCTCAGAATATCATAAATTTAAGCTGTATCGATCGTTTAGCGCTTTTTAAATAATAAAATATGTCTGTCAGTATGTTAATAAGGCTATGGAATAAATACATCCTACTCTATAAAAAAAGGAAATCGGTAATACCCTTTTCTTCTATTACTAACGTTTTCAGTATACATATTTTACCTATTATGTCATAGTAGCAATGGCACGACAAATCTTATATATTAGATATTGGACAAAGCTATTTGAACTATAATTTCCTTTTGGATCGATATTAGGGTGAGCGCGTGATGGAATTTACTGAATAGAGAACTATGATAATGGCAAATAATGTGTTCTGTATTCAATAAGGACTTGAGAATACATGTTGCATTCATTTGTATTGTTGGGGTCTTGCAATGTTTAATTCGATTTTATGCACATATTGTACCTATTCACTTTTCTCTGCATTTCATATTTAATGAAGATGGAACTGTAAATTTTTGATTTGCAATCATGCGAATTTCAATAGTTGTTACCGTTAATATAATAATTCAGTAGCTTAAAACTGAAGGATAACGAATTTTTTTCATCGTTCGTTCTTTAACGCGTAATATTTATGATTGGCATAAGATATACTTTTACTTTTCAATGTAAGCACACCTTCAACTTTGATTGTAGTTGATACACGATATTTCCTTACCTATAGGAAAAATAAGTAACGTCGACATTCTTATAATTTTTCAAATAGTTTTTCTTTATGACCAATAAAATCTACGTATGTTTGTTGTAGGATTTGTGCATATAATGTCGCTGCAGGCAAACACAGGCTTAATAAACTGCCTTATAAGTAAGCATATAAGAGTCTCTCTTAAATGACATATATGCAAATACCTGTAATTAGCGATACGCGCGTGTATACCTTGAAAGTTCAACAAACGAAATATCCGACAATATCCTTTCGAGTTGGAATGAGCAAAAAATTCCGCAAGTAAAATGCCAGAGCCTGTATCGATTACAAAATCTTGTCATTAAGTCCGAGAAGTGTACGGGCACGGCTAATTTTTATTTTTCACGTTTTTCATATACGAAGCATTACGTTATATTTTGTACGAACTTCTCTTTCGAATGCCCATGTTACGAAATTCAGAACATAACGTTGCGTTCTCAGCGAGCTTCCCAGATAATTTATAAAAGGAAAATTCTTCGTTTCCATTATGATATCTCTGGGTAATCTGTCAGCTGCCCAAGGAAACTATGTATATACCAACCATTTTTCCGAACAATTCCGCAAGTGGAAAAATCCCAGTAGAGTCAGGCAGAAAGTCATATACACGTATAATACATACGTAAACATAGACACGTATAGAACTGTGTTGGAGCGCGGATAAGAGGCGAGCGCGGAAGACGAGAAAAAAACATGCAGAACCGCGCGCGAGAGAGAGGAGTGGCGAAAGACAGAAAAAAAAGCATCATCGAATGAAAAACCACACGCTCGCTCGAGATGCCGCGTTTTTCTCCTCGGTGAAAGCTCAAAAGCACGAGAGAGATAGAGAAGAAACGCCCGCGCAGTTATGTAGGTTCGCCTCTTTCTCTCTCCAGAGTATATGTACGTGTATACAGAGGTTGTCGCGGCAAACGCGATGTGCTTCAGCCTTTTTGTTGCTCTCTCCTTTCACACGCAAGACGTGACGCTGAAAAGGCGCACCGACCTGCGCCCGCTAATTACACGCGATGCCGCACACACGCTTTGAGAGAACGTCGCGTAAAAAGCCAAAGTGTGCGCATGTCTGTGTGGATCTCGTGAAAAATTCGCGCTATGCTTTCCACCTTATGAGGGTATACGTACGTATAAGTATCGCGAGTGTTGCGGCTGGAATGAAATTTTACGAGAGGGTGTATCGGGCATTTTTCGCTGGATATCAGCGCTTCTGGAGTTGGTTTTGTGTGTTTTGTGAATGGGTAGAATAGAGAGAACGATGTGATGGTATTTTTAGAGTGACATGACAGACATGATATATTTAAATGAAATTAATTCATTTTGTAATAAGCCATGACTTTTCAGTTATAAAAGATTCCTTGATATGCTTGTTAATTGCAAAAGTTAAAAAGTTTACGTTAGTATTGTGTAGTACTCACTTTTATTTCTTTTTCCAGTGGAAATTTCGAAAGAGGCTTGAATTTTGTATCATATTCAATGAAATTATATAGTATTATAAATATTGCATCTATATGTATATTCAAGTACGTTATAAGAGCATGGGTTTTCTTAACATTTTCTTTTTTCTTTTGCTATTATAAGCAAGTATAGTAAAACAGTGAAGGTTTAGGTTCTTCTGAAAACTTCCAACGTAGATATAAATATATTTTGCGTGCAGCATCATTAAATATGTATACTATGCAAAAAAGTAAAGTATCAAATAATTTGCGTTGAAAATTGCTCATATTTGGAAGATAAGATCAGCTTCAGATCAACGTAGCGGAGCCTTTTTTTTAAATTAAAGCTTGAAATCTTAACATTTTGATCCAATTGTTAGATTTTGAATTGGTTGTAGCCCCACAACATGTGACCTTGTAATTCAAGGTCATCTTTCGAATCCCAAAATTCTCAAAGTTTGGCAATGTACACGGAGTTGGATATTTTTTTCGTATATTCTAATAATAGCAAATGAAAGTTCAACTCTTTCTCTTTAATTCAAGTTTTAAAACTATCAACTTTTTACTCTTTCACACACACACACACACACACACACATAATGAGCTAAATCCGTCCGGCTACCTCCTCGAGGTGCTTATCGGGAAAAGTTAAAATCGGCGGTAAGCATAAGACACGTTTAGTTTAGATTCGAATACTCAACTTTATCCCAAGATTCGTAGAGGTCATTTTTTTTTTTAAATTTAAGAGAAAAAGTTTTATTTGCTATTATTATAATATTCGAAAAAAAAAATTCAAATCCGTGTACATCGCCCAACTCAGTTGATCTGAACCTGAGCAAAAAAAAGTTGGACAATTTTCAACGTAAATTTTTTGATGCTATACTTTTTTTGCTTATGTATTTAATTAATAGATAATATGAGGAGTAGATATATCTGAATGAATCAGTACACATACTTTGCATATTTGTCAGGAAAATAAATGGAGCGTTCAAAATCATTTCGCAGTTACTAATGAATAACAATCAGAACAATTTAATTAGCATCAGGTCAAAGCTTCCGATCGCAGCGCGCAGTCGCAACATCGCCTACTTTGTATACAAATTTCAAAGCGCATCGCTTTACGCACTTATCCATGCGGGGCTTCCTATATAGGAGTAAGCCTTAATCGCTCACGGCAAACGCTCACTTCGCGTATATATATATATAGGTATGAAGAAAAAAACGAGCTCGGCGTCGAGCGCGCAGCCATATCGATAAGTACTATGGATATATAAAAGCCCGAGATATTCAGGTAGAGATAATACGAGATTCAATAATTGCCGCGGCACACCATGATAAATCCCTCCGACGTAAGTTTAGCTACACTTTTTTTTTCCTCTCAATTCGCTTCCATCGCCTAAACAAATGTGAAAGCCGACTTTTGCGTGCGCGCGCGTCGAGCGATTTTATATCGCTATCCAGAGAGTCGTGGCGCGAGTCTACGGCTGCATCGAAAGTCACTGCGAGCGAAGATAAAATCGTAATTATACACACGCGTGTTTCTCTCTGCGACTTTAAAGAAACTCCCTGTGTACGCGTGCAATTTGTTTTATAGTAAATAAAGTAGAATCATTATTATGTGCGCAGCGCGCGTGATTATATGTATAAGGACTACTTCAAGGAGGCGGAAGCGGAATGGTCACATTTGTTTAGAAGCTACGAGTAATTAATTTTGTAAAAAGGCGCGAGCTTTTTTTTGTAGCTGTCAAGACATTTAGTACAACCATTAAATATTCGATTATTAAAAAATGTTCATAATAGAAGTAAAATTTGTATATTTCCATGCCTAAATACATTTTTGCATCGCAAGTAGCGATGATAAAATATACCAAATGAATAAAAACAAATGCTTATATACACGCATGGATGCTGTATAAATTCTTGTATCGCTTCGTGCCCAGTTTCATCGACATAAATTCAAATTTGTTCTGTATAGCGATTCGTACACGCACATAAATCTTCTCTATCTTTCATCCAACATTCCAATACATTCAAAAACCTATTGCCTGTACCATAAATAAATATTCATTCAAAAAGTTCGTATTCGCTTATGATCAAATAAACTCAATCATTTTAAAATCTTGTCAATTTACTTAAATGTAAGTGGAGAACTTGTGTCAACTCTAAAAACAATTGTATCATAAGAAATATTGAATTTAAAAAAGGGAACCTCCGTTATAGAAAATTATAAAAAATCAACGTCTAACCGTATTCTTCTGTTTCTACTTACGCGTATTAAGGATATAAGATATTTATGATTAATAAAATAGCAAGTCAATACAACCCGATCAAAAAGTAAGCGAATCATGATCTTAGCAGCAGCGTCGCATTCCTCTCTCCAACTAAAACTCAGTATAAATCCATCTAAATTTCAGTATAAATCTGCTGTAAGGCCTCGACGCCTACTCGACGTTAAACATTTTTCTAGGGCTTCCCTCTTCAGAATCACACAACTCCCATGAAACTTTGAAAGGGCGAGCGCGCTACTCGTCATTCTCGCCTCCTCTTCTAGAATTAGCGTCGCTGTTCTCTCTCCCTCTCTCTCTCTGTCTCTCTGCCGCCATGAGTCGACGACTTTTAAGCCCTTTGCGATAATTATAATCCATCCGAGTCTCTCTCGCTGTTTAGACTTTGCGCATTATATATTATACTGGCGAAATAAATTGTACGCGAGCGCGAATTCGATAAAAGGGATATATACACCGATTAAGGCGCGAGGCGCTCGAGGATTCCCAGCTCTCTTTTAAAATCGCGGCGGAGAAACACTTTTTTCTTTTTCTCGGCGCGGGGCAAATTGTATTATCGTTATACGGCCGGAATACGTTATAAAGCGATTTATAACTCTGGCTTTTGTTTGATTAAGATAAAAACCTGCTTTTTAAAATTGTATTTATTGTTACCTGCGGGTGGCGTGTATACGTACAGATTATGTTTAATAATTATGATTTCGAGAGAAAAATGTTTGCATATATTCGCGCGTTATCTTTTGTGGTAGGTAAGCGGGCATATATATAAAGTTGGCGAGGTTAAGCGAGCTCTGAATATTAACAGAACGCACCGCTGGATAATATACCAAAAATATAATTTTTCTCGGGACTGCAGGTCTCGACGCTGCACCTACTGATAATGTTGAAAAATGCCCGCTTGAAGATTTAATTATACGAGGCTTTAAGTACGAGGCTGTGTGTAATTATATTTTCGTTGAATTAGCGATTTTGACGTTTTGTAAATGTTTCGTTAATTATTAAGTTTTAGTGTTTGTACTCTTGGGAGGTATATATACGAGGATAAAGGAGAGTCTGGGCTTACGCGCTTTCTTTATTGACTGTAAAATATATATGGGAAGCGCCTGTCATTAAAGGGAACGATTATCATGCGGCTACACACTGTAATTATCAGAAAGCCATTTGATGGCTAATAATGCAATATTTAGCAGCTTTTACGTACGGCCGGTATTGGTTAACAGAAATACTGTAATGTTTTTGACCAACATTTTTGGTTTACCTATTTGTCGTAACGCGGATTTCTAGACCCTATATAGAAAAGAGGAGAACGGCACTGTTGTTCTTGACTGTTTGTTTCGAACTCTATTATACCAACAATTTAGTATGAATTTACTTCTCCGAGTAGTTTTAAAATGTATGGTTTTGTCATTGTGCATACAGATAACATATATAAAGTTTTAAATTTTCCTCGTACAAATTGTTTCGAAAATGTTTCTTTATACAATTTAACTTTATACGAATACGTATACCTGAGCTAACGAGTATATTTTGAATGGGATTTTTAATGAGTTTTTTTCATATAGCAGAACACACGTCTATTAATATTTAAAAAAAACTTTGCAATAGCAATATTACTGTGTGTACCTTTTGTTACGGAAAGTTTCTAAAACATAATAACGACTAGATTGTTAATGGACAATATAAATTTCCGATCTCCCACAAAAACCGTGTATAACGATAGTTTAATCGAGCTCTTAACTCGAAAACTTCGGTTAAAAGCTCGACTTCGAGCTTATATTATCTACCTTTTTTTATCGACACAGCTCTTAAAAAAGTCCCGTTCACTTTTTACACGCCTCGACTCCTGCCTTTTCGCCTATAATAAATGAGCCGTGTAAACTCATCCGGCGACACGCGACTGGACAGCGCACTAAAAACTGGATTATTATGCGCGTGATTAACTAGAGCAGTAAAATAAAGAGCATGCGAAGTTGAGGGAAATCAAGCGATAAAATGTGTCTCTTCACTATCGAAAGAATTGCACGGTACAAGAGCACTGGTCGCGGGTTAATGGCGGCAATGCGTCATGCCCCAAGTACGAGAGCAAGTCCATAAGAATGATAATAAAAGATACGACACAGACGCGGGTATATATAGAGGCTCGCTTCGAGGAGGAGTCAAGGTGACGCCCGCCACCAGGGAGTACGTGCAGGACCTTCCGCGACGAGAGCTGCTCTGCTGCGTGGGACGCGTGGGACGTCGCAGCCGACGATAAAAAGGTAAATCCGCGCGGGATTTTCTTCTGCGCTCGCGTGTCTAAGGATTTGAATATTGATGCCGAAGAGAGGTGTCTTTATGCGTGGGAACAGTGTGTTTATATTTGGGGAAATTGTTTGCGAGTCGCGCGAGTTTTGCGATGCGACGAGTTAACATTGACAAATAACTGAGAATCGTCAAATTTTACCGTGTAATTTTAATTTCTTCTATGTAAAATATCTTTCTGCGTATGTATAATAACCTCATTATTTTAAATATCTATATACAATGTAAATATTTGCATGAGCCTTAACTTTAGAAAAGCCGAGATATTATTCAATATGAAAACAATAGCACTACCTTTTTAAAATCAATATACTGTAGTTATAAACTTTTTTGATCAAAGAAAAAAGAACGTGACAAATTACTTGAATCAAGCGGTAATTGACTTGAATTAAGTAATCTTTTTACTTGATTGAAAGATAGGTTGAAAAAGCGTAAAATTTTTATACTTTTTGCCATCACACAATTATTGGTTTGTTAACAATGTTATAATTTTCTATCTTTTCTGAGCTGCATTAAATCTCACCGCAAGCATACACACTCAAAGAAGGTAAAATTATCGGATTTCGACACTTGCGCAGCAGTAGCACAGCGCCATATACGTAATGTGGGAGTATACGTCTCCTAAGACCTATATAACACGTCTCTAACCTACTTCACAGCACTCGTATAGCATCTAGAAACTCAAGAAGCTGCAAGATATATTCCGTTACGAGTATATACATAGCTATACGTGTCGAGTGTACGCATCGGGCCAACAATAACAAATTTGGAGGCTCGCACGCATCACCGACAAAAGCCCCAGCAGCCGAGGATTTATCGATGCTCGGAAATTATACCGGCTTGATATTGATTCATACGGCCCGCGCTCGGACCTTTCGTCATTCCTGCAGAGACGAGCGTCAGCGCGCATTACTTTTTTTGGGCACCGACTTTGCCGCGCGATCCTTTTATAAAAGGAGTTTCTTTTTGCTTTGTTAGCGAGTGGCGGGGGTATAACGAGTTTGATGATCATCCCGTGACAAATGGCCATATCTCCGAGACGCGCGCGGCCACTTTCTCCTAAAATAAAAGCGCGCGAATGATGGTTTCGTAAACAGCATCATTGACTGCATTCATCCAATGCGTGGTATATATCGACGATTTGAAAGAATTGCTTTGACCTTCGTTAAGAGGGTATATATTTGATGCTTTTGATCGTGTGTAGAATGTGCAATAACTATTATAGAAAGATCGAGCATTGAAAGTATCGTTCACGCGTTGTTTTGTCGCGAGAGGATTATTGACGAAGCTCAGTGACATTTTCTTTATTCTTACATGATAAATCTAGTCGTAGACTGCAAGGTTATTCATTTTTTATACGAGGATAATGGAGAGTGACATACTTTTACAACATAAAAAAATTAAATCAATTTTTTGCAGCACGAATTTTAATCCATACAAGTACATGACAAAGTCAGATTACATAAGAAGCACCTTTAAACATTCTTAACTGCTTCAGTTCCCTTATGACAGTCATATACAATACAAAAGTTATGCGTTCAAGGTATATATTTAAAAATAATTTAGATTACGACTTGTTTCCCTAATTATTTACCGTTACTGATTTATGCGAGTAATTTCTTAATATCCACAGCATCAAACGTACGTACGTCAAAAAAACTTACGAAAGCTTCCCCGAATTCAGCTATTACGCGAATGACAAATGACCCGTCTCGAGGCATTCCTAAGCGCGCGCGCACACGAAAGATAACGTATAGACTCGAAGGGGTCAGGCACATCAAAGTGTGAATTAAACGATCATTGCGAGCGATCGCTTAAGGCGCATGATTCAGTCGGCGGCGCGCGTGATATATCTCGCGGAATCAAATGATTCAATGAAATCCAACTCCATAAATCTCGCAATCGCTCGCGCGTCTATATAGACACCCGCTCGCGCAATAAAACAATCAGCATATATACATGAAACATCGCTACCAACCGCGTTTCCCCGAACAAACAAACCTCGCCGAGGGTACGCACAATATAAGACAGTCGAAAAAACAACAGAGAGAGAGAGAGAGAGAGAGAGAGAGAGAGAGAGGATTATAGCTCGAGGAGGTGGAGGAAGAAAAACACTCGGCGACGCGCGTATCTCGCGGGGCATTTGCATCTCGAAAATATATATTCACCGGCCGCTACTGCGCGATAATAAATACTCCCGCCCGCGGACTTTCACCTTTTCAACGAGATTTCGAGAACCCGATCGCATTCAACGATCTTATATAGATACACACACACATACACGGATGGATGGACATAAAGGGTTAGAGGAGAGTCTTGAAAGAAGCGAGGGAAGAGAAACTCTCCCGCTGACCTGTAGTGTATACTGCACCCACGGAAACACACTGCAGCGCACTACTCGAGCGAGGACTATAGGCCCATTCATTTTACTCCCTGGGATGCATATGTACCGACGCATAGGCCTAACTGTAAAGGCGAATGCATCACCGCGAACGGCGCCCGACTCTCGACCGAGTATACCGTCGGTATTATTATTTCTTTTGGGTCGCGATTTTTTTCAAGTTATTCCGCTGATGCGGTGGTGGTGTGTACCTTGTATAGCGCGTGAGAGAGAGAGAGAGAGAGAGAGAGAGAGGATTGCAAACATTGCGTAAGCCTATGGATATATATATGTTAACTTTCTTTCTTCGCTGCGGCGTTGCTTTTCATGATGCGTGTTTTTTGTTATTCGCCTGCTGCAGGATTCGTGCGCTTCGATGCGGCGTATCGCGATGTCATCGCTTTTCTAGACGTATTTCATTCGTCTTATGAAGCTAAGCGTCTGTTCTTGCGTCCATGGGTTTAATTCGTATATTAGCGCTAAAAATCTTCTAGAGAAATTTTTAAATTAACTCGTATGCTCTTGCAAAACTTGAGATCGTGACTGATTATATGGTGTAATATACTCGATGCTTTGAAGAAAGGTTTTTAAAACGCGTACGTCGAAGCTATAAATAATTTAATTGATATTTTTAATTATGAAAAATACAGAAAAATTATGCATTATAAATCGAAATTGCGTATAACAGTAGATTACATTAGAATTTTACCAAGTAATTACGTTTTCACTGTTACAGCTTGCGACTGCCATCCCATCGGAGCCTCTGGAAAAATATGTAATCAGAGCACAGGCCAGTGTCCGTGTAAGGACGGAGTGACGGGTGTGACGTGCAACCGGTGCGCGAGAGGATACCAGCAGAGCAGATCACACATCGCTCCATGCATCAGTAAGTAATTCTAGACCAATACTAATAAAAAATAGCAAACTTTTGCGACAGCTCTTTCAAAGGGACTATAATCGTGCGTGACGCGTACTTCGGAAATTTTACTGTCATTTGATCATACGAATATCAATCTTACAATACCCATTTTATACAGCTTGCGTTATTTCATATACGTGAGATACGATCGCAAAAGCAGTATAGTAGAAATTTTTCGGTCACGCAAATTAACATTTCCTCCACACTAAATTCATTAAGAATTATTTCTGCTGTAACCATTGCAATTTGCTCACTTTCAAACTCGCAGCTTATTTATTCTCCAAATCAGTCATTCATTAGTGGGCCTAATCACATAAATAACTCATTCGCACATTTTTCGCACAAATCTCAAACTTTCCCTAATTCTCCGAACCGCAACTAAACGATTGAAAATTTTTTGCGCCTCCATCAAATTCAAATTATACAATATACACATATATACAAACGACCGTATCAGTTATTCCCAGCATTTCCAAATAGTCTCGCATCAGAAATAAATCTCGCTCGCTTCGCCAAAAAATCAATTGGAAAATCTGATAAATCGTCGGCGCGAAAGGCTCGAATGAAATACACACGAGAACTGCTGCTCGCGGCGGCGTATAATTAACGCTCGTTATAAAAACTTGTATATGTATAATTAAGGATCATGTAAATGAGCGCGAGATAATTATCTAATGGTCAATATTCCCGAGACGGAAGACTACTTAAAGCTAAGTGCCAATATAACTCCGAAAACGTCGTCGGCGGCTTTCACGCGGCGTGGATTATCATCTCTCTCTCTCTCTCTCTCTCTCTCTCTCTCTCTTTATTTGAGCGGCGAACGGCGCGCGCGGAGCACAGCCCGAGATAAATAAATTAAAAGCGCTCCCGCCTCCTTGCGCCGCTCCAGCCACACCTTTTCGACTCCTTGAGACACAAAGAGAGAGAGAGAGAGAAAGGGTCAGAGCTGGAAGAAAAATCGATCGCGGCCGGGACACGCACAGTTGCCGCCTTCGCCAATTAGCAGAAATTTGCGCCAAGGATCCTCTGCACCTATATATATACACACTTGGGAGGGAGAAGATCGGTGGCGAATCGCTCCCCCCGGCCATTAAATCAGTGTCATTTTTTCTTCCGCTCTGGCTCGTTTAGCTTCTCTCTCTCTCTCTCTCTCTCTCTCTCTCTCTCTCTCTCTCTCTCTCTCTCTCTCTCTCTCTCTCTCTGTCTTTGGGCTTCTCTTGTCCTTTCGCGCTGACGGTGCAGAGACCCGGCTGTTCTCTTATTTTGTGCCCCCTTCACGTGTTGCAGAAATTCCGAGAGTTATCCAGACGCAGGGAATAGCGAGCGAGGACAGCGGCGAGCAGAAGGAGGACGAGGACGAGGATAGATACGACCGATACGAGAACCGAAATGGTGAGTTTTATATATATATTTAATTTCATCGTGTTTACAGTGATATCAGATTGGAATATCAATATTGTTTGATGGTTTACTTGGAGTTTGAGTGAACGCACTTTTCATTATAATTACAAGGATGCGAGGTACGCCTGCATATCTATTGTGAAGTTGTACACGACACATTGTGCGAAATTAAATGGCAACAAACTTTAACAATTGATGCGAATTGACATTTTGAAATTTTAAAAACGAACGTTTATATTTCCGTAACAAAAATTACATATAGATAGAACAGAGTTGGAGCAATTAATCATATTACTACAAAGGATGAATTTCTGTCGGTGATTTAATTGAAATTTTAATTTACGAAGCTTTACTTATTCTGCGCGGAAACGTTTATTAATGAGGGATAGAAATGAATTTAATGAAAGTGCTCTCCCAGTTATTAATTTATAAAGATAAAATTGTATCTGCCCCAGAAATCTTCTTAAAATACTGAATCGCATAAGTGAATTTCATTAAAAGCCTTTCTTGAAATTAATCAAATAAGAGTAAGCGATATGCGGTAAGTTACATTATAAAATAAATCTTATAAGAAAGCTGCGAGTCGCCGATATTTTAAGATTCCTTAAAAAATTGGTTTCTCATGCGATCAGTGGGTTATTTGTGTGGAACATTAAACTCAGCACAGATGAACGATTTTGCTTCTAGAATTTATAGAAAGATTTGAATTGTCAAAGCACTTTCCAAATATATAAATCTTTGTAGATTAATTTTATTGCGATCGACGATCAGCAACGCATTTAATATAATTACATCAAAATTGAGTATTGCAACATTAATGGTATGCATTTAAGTAAACTTTGCTTTAAAAGATTATTTATAAAAACCATTAACGAAATATATCGAAACGAGCGCCTCGTTTATAATACAACATCAGTCCAGATCAATACTTGGCAATTCAAATAAAAATGAAAATCGAGATACTTATTCTAAAGGCAGTCCATCGTTGTATTAAAGAAATTCACCACTTCACAGTTTCAATAATAAATTTCTTCATTATCAAAAAATCATCAGTATTCGACAATGCTTGCCTTAACTGACGAATCGCCGACTTACATCCTCTAAACAGATCTGGTAAAAGCAAAAGTACTTTGATACAAACGTGCACATGTCGGCGAAAGCGAGCCACGGGGATTCCCCGCACGTATATATAAAGACCAAAGAATAAAGGAAGGTAGGGGAAAAAAATTTCCCTTCATCTGGCTAAATTCGCGAATTCCGCGCGTTTATTGTGCCCGCGCGCGCGTGTATACAAAAAAGACGTTATATGATAGTGGAGGGTTGCGCAGGTAAGGAAGGAAAAGGGAAGCTACGGCAGTGAAAATCCTGTCAAGTCGTTCACGTGGCAGTAGAGGCTCGAGCGTATATACACACGCGTAGAGACCGGCAGAGGATCCCCGGCATTTTAAGCGGCGCGATATTAATTTAGCCTGCGCAAAGAGACGGATGGGGTGGCTATACCGGTGGTAGCTGTGCTCCCCCTTCGAGAGAACGACACGGCGTCTGCAGTCTCTCAGTCTCTCTCTCAGACTCCCCCTAATGGCTTAATTAAAACTACCCTCGCGCTGCGCTCACTAGCGGCGACGACGTCGAGGCCCGACGCGCACGTGTGCAGCCTACGTATGCAGCGACAGCCTCGCAGCAGCTTTTCTCGCGGGGTCGCGCGCGCGTTACACCTGACCTCCTCTCCTCGCCGCAGTTCTTTCTTTTTTCTCCTCTTGCCGCTGCACGCGCTAAAGTGTTTACGGCCTCGTACGAGACTCGCTGACACCGCTGCCATCGCTGCGAATGCAAATGCCGTCGTGCAGGCCACCGTTGTAACGAGGCTTTTCCTCGCGCACAGTCATACCTACTTCCTAAGAGCATTTTTTCCGCGCCTTTTCAACGGCTTCGAATCAGCGAGAGTTGGGTATGAGTTTATTCGCGCGCTATTGGATTCGTGCCTTTATACGATTCGAAAGCGAGCGAGCGAGCTGTCGAAATTTCTAGATATAATTCGATATCGAATCGCTTATAATGAATACGTTATTATGGGAGAGTACAGTTAGGTGTGGGGTTACAGAGCTGTAAATTCACTACATCAAGTGTGTGCGCGCGCTCTGTCCGTATGTTAATTTTTCCAAATAGATATATGTAATAATGTACGCACGCGAGGTAAAGACTCGCGCGGGTGAAATCGCGGGGCTTGGATGCGGTAGCGTGTGCGGTACAACGTGATACGATGGGAAGCGGTGCGGATCTTGGGATTTAGCGTCTGGTGGGATTTTCGAGAGAGCGGGTGAGTTTGTAGAAAGTTGAGCGCGCGAGCGATTGATCCGACTTTTTTCTGCATGGATACGGAATCATTTGAATGAGCCATTCTTGCGGTGATTAATACATAATTTGAGCTTTCCCATGCCGGGGATATAATAAGATTAGAGAGATAATTGCCAGCAGCTTTCTTATTTGTTCGTGCGCGCACGGTGCATTTGGTTTTATTGCGATTGAATTGTCCGTTGGGGAATCGCGGGTGTATAATATTTATCGGCGATTTCATCTGTGTGGCACGATACACACGTAAGAAGTCGCGCGGCTCGTATTCAACGGCTCGTCGGGCTTATGTAAACAGACGCTTACGTGCAGGCGCAATTATAAGTCCTCGAAAAATATAATTGGAAAATGCACTTTTGCCGGCGCAGTTTATTATTCGGATCGATATCGCTGTGCACGGTGCATTATTACGATAAGTTAATTGGACGCGTAAGACATTTGTTATTCTTAAATTTTTCCTGCAAATAACGCTTGTTCGGTATATATTCGATTTGTGTTACAAACTATTATACAATTACTACTGAATCCTGATCGAAAATCCTAAAATGGCCTCTTCCTTGTACATGGTACAGTAAGAAAAAGCAAATTTGATATTAATAAATAGCTTAAATTTATTTAAGCTACTACATTTACATAGACTCTTTAGATTTTTTGTCAATAGTCGTTATTGTAATTTGATCCAATTTTATTATATTCTTTTATTATATTATTGTTCAAGTCCAAATTAATAGTAAATATTCATTGTCAGAAATATCTTTGAGTAATTTATCTATGCAGTTTCGGAAGTATACTCTCTTAACCTCCTCTCTCCCATCAACATACTCGCAAGATCTATCGGCCCCAAAATTCATTATTCACCAAAAATTGAGCCTCTTTGCCCACCTCGCGGCCACACTCGGCTCTCCCCCTCAATCAATCCACATCTATCCGTCATACTCCTAACCCAACCGCTCGTTCGCTCCCATCTAGCGTAACCAGCGGCGCGTGCAAGACACCAGCAGCAGCAGCAGCAGCCAACGACTCGACTCACTCGAGCCGCTCGAGGCCTGCGCACCTTCTCCTATACACGTCCGCCTCTCGCGGCGCGTATATATATATATATAGAGAGATAAAGAGAGGGAGAGACGCTCGTCATTTGGCGGCGGCGCTCGCGAGAAACTATAAGGCGACTTCTTCTGGCGTCCTGGGAGCCTGATACACCGGACCGGCCTGCTCTTGCGCACAGCACGTGCACTCGCGCACACCGCCGCAGCAGCCGCGCGACCAGAACGCAAGCGCGCGCCACCTTGTTGTTCGCGACGGCCGACTACGTGTGTATTATCATAGGTATATAGAGTGCGTTAAGCTCGAGAGGGCGCGTGCAGTAGGTTCGCGCGAATCTACTTTCTGCCTGGCGACCGATGGCCAGGGATGTTAACGCAATCGGCATAGGTGTAAAACACGTGCGATTGGTTGTACGTGTGATATGTGTAATAGAATGACATGGTCAGCTCGGTGAAAAATAATTTTTTTTTTATAAAACTCAGGATTCTTGATACGAGGTAAGTTAAATTTGATTGTAATTGTAATTATTTGCTAATGTATAATTCAATTATTAAATAATTATTTATAAAATAATTGTACATTTGTGTTTAACTTACACTCTATTATAGAT
>UELV01118937.1:607-14030 GCA_900490015.1 Megastigmus stigmatizans | reverse complement strand
TATATATATATATATATATATATACGAAGAATCATTAAGTTACTTATCAAGTGACGCGGCAGCGTCACGGTAGTCAGTATGACTCACAGTGTACTAAGCCAAGGGAGCGCACCGTGATATATTATATATTGAATTGACTCTTTTTAACCTCTTCGTAAAATTCTAAATCCAATAAGTAATTAAGCACTTGTACGTGTGAAATATACTCGGTCTCGAAATAAATATATTAATTATGTCTTCTTTTTGAAATGATTATCTTGAAAAAAAACCAACACATTAATTTTGCGGGTTTAATATCTCTACCTATTTTATTTTCCTTCTTCGGCATCATATAACAATAACTCTCGAAAACGAAACTCGAAAACGTTCCTTTCGAGCTTGGAGTAATCTTGAATTGATTATTATTATTAGCTATAAAATTGAGCCACGAGAAGTGTGCTGTGTGTGGAGCAGATATGTAAATATCATTGCATTACCCTGCGCCGGTCGTTTCTCTCTGGCGAGCGCCGTGTGCCTTTTACACATACTGTCGGTTGGCAGCTCTAGAGATCTGTAGAAAAGTGCTGCCACCGTGCAAGGGCTGCTAGGTCGACCTAAGGCTACCACCGTGAAGCCGCGCGTACGCGTATCTTTGTAGTATCGTTTTGCGTTGCGACTCGAAGTGCGTTATAACCTCTCCATCCTCTGCTTCAAGGAAAAATGTCTGCTTTCTGGGGATACTTTGCTAAACGTCGAGTACGACCGAATTCCATACATAGACACAAAAAGCTTTGGAATGCGCTACTTGGACATCATCATCGGCGACCCTATACATCTAGGCATCGAGTATGACCGAATTCCACACCTAGATACAAAAAACTACGGAGTGCACTACCTGGCCACCATTAGCAGCAATCCTATACACCTAGACGCCAAGTACGACCGAATTTCATACCTGTAGGCATAAACAGCTACGGAGCGCACCATCTTGACATCATTATTTTATCATTTGTGTATATCCCAAATTGAGTTTGAGTTCCTCACAAATTAAAATTTTGGTTTTACACAACCTCGTGTTTTTAGGAATGCATAGATCCTTGTTTGTGTTGCTTAAAAATAATTTTTTTCCATGGCGAACCGCTCGAGATGAACTTTTTAGCGTTAGAAAATAATTAACCGATGATTTATTTACTCATTATGCTAATAAAAGTTGATCAAATTTTGTAATTCGGACTGTATGTCAAGTTATTTCTTAACTTTTTTAATTTAATTTATTATTTGTATATGTGTATACAGTGGAAGTGTAATATTTAATATTAAAATGTCGCTTACGGAATATGAAACAACTGAAAGGAAGGTTTTCGAGTTTCTATATCGAGAGTTATTATTATTGTTGTTTTAGTATTATAAATGGTATATTTCACCATGGAAACACTGTCAATTCTGGACATTATATAAATATGATTCGTCAAAATACTTACCAGTGGTTTTTAGTAAACGATTTGATAGTTAATAAAAAATCATGGCCTAGACGTGCTAAAATGCTTATATATTTTTAGAACTAATATAGGATCAGAATATTGGTAATAAAAAAATATGACGGTATACCTGCTCTTATATTATATTCATATATTACATTTTTTCATATCTGATATCTCTTGGAAACTAGGGAAATCTCTAACCCTAAAACCTACCATTAAAAAGATATAATTTTGGGAAGTATGAATGTATTCTTCGACTCGCTTCTGTTTATTTGCATAAAATGTCCTAACACAATTTTTAATTGTTTTTTTAAACACATTTAATAAATTAGTGCATATAAATTTTGCCACTTTTTTATTTATTCAGATAAATTTTCCAATTTCTAATGGCCAATTTAAACTAAAGAAAGTAGTGATATCAATTCGGAAGTGGTCAGGTTCTCTTTTTTTATTAATAGTTTTACATAATTATTATTTTACTTGCTAATTTAAATTAAATTAAAAAAATGATTATTAATTAATAATTAATTGTTCCCAATTTTATAAAATATCTTTAATCTTAAAAAATAACTATGAACATACTTATAACGGACAATATATATATGCACTAATTTATTAAATGTGTATAAAAAAACAATTAAAAATTGCGTTATGATATTTTATACACAAAAGCAGAAGCGAGTGAAAGAATACATTCATTCTAGTCAAGATTATACCCTTTTACAGATAGGTTTTACGGATAGTTATATCCGTACTTACGAAAATATTTCTATATATATATACACATACGTGTACACATACGCAGTGTAAAAGTTTTAATTAGTTTTAATTAGTTAATAGTAATGTTTTTTTTACATGTATAAAGGTTTTTTGTAAAATATAATATTATGGTTTCTTTAGGTGTGCAGTAAAATTATTAGTAATTAATATTCTAGTAAATTAAATAAGAGCAATAATATAAATATTTGTAATAGTTACCATGACATCTTACAACAAGTAATACTTTTAAATAGTATACTGTAAAATAAAATTACCATAAAAAATGAAAGCACCATAAAATATATTAACATTCTAATAAATGAAGCCACCATAAAAAATATTAACACCATAAAAAATGATAGCATCATAAAAAATTAAAACACCTTAAAATAATACACCATAGAAAATGAAAGCAACATAAATATATTAACACCGAAAAAAATTAAAGCACCACAAAAAATAAAAGCACCATAAAAAATAAGAATACCTTAAAAAATAAAAGCACCATAAAAATAAAAAAAAAACGTAAAAAATGAAACACCATAAAAAATGAAAGCAACATAAAATATAAAATTACCAAAAAAAATAAAAATACTTTAAGAAATGAACCACCATAAAAAATAAAAACACCGTAAAAAATGGAGCACCATAAAAAAAGCACCATAAAAAATGTAAACACCATAAAAAATGAAATATAAAATAATACACCATAGAAAATGAAAGCACCATAAAAAATATTAACACCGTATAAAATGAAAGCACCACAAAAAATAAAAGCACCATAAAAAATAAGAATACCTTAAAAAATGAAATGGCATAAAATATAAAAACACCATAAAAAATGAAAGCACCATAAAATATGTAAACACCATAAAAAATAAACACACCATAAAATAATACACCATAGAAAGTGAACGCACTATAATAAAAAATATTAACTCCGTAAAAAATGAAGGCACCATAATTCTGCTGTCTCATGAAAAAAATATATGCAAACTGGATCAGTTAGAGAAAACATTAAATTCAATACCAGAAATTAAATTTTCTGTAAAAAATATTTGTGATAGTTTGCAACAAATTAATAAAAAAAAGTTGAAAGCCGGAATTCAGTGTTGGCAGAAATTCGGACAAAATAGGCCACCTGGTTTATGAGAATAAAAACTCAAGGACTTAGTGGATTTGTTAAATAGTAATTTTGAAAATAATCTGGTTTTAAATTTTAATTGTATTAATGAAATTTTTTTTAATCTTAATGATAAGCTGGTATGTAGGCTTCCAAAGAAATGGTTTATATTTAAGAGTACATTCTTTTATGAAAAGTCTAGATTCTAGATCTAGCACCTTCTGCGCCATTACAATAAATAATTATAAGTGTGGGTGGTTACGCGTTTGGCGAGCTTGTGATCTGAAGTTTGGTGAACTGTTCTACATCAGGCCTAACTCTCACGCGATTGTGGTGATAGGCACCATACTACACTCTATTGAAATATCATGTATAATATCAGTACAACAAATCTCGGCAAATGCTCATAACTCACGACAAAAGTTGGATGGTCTGAGAGGAGTTTCGTCACTGGTGGTTAGGCTTTCCAGTGAAGAACTTGTCTATCTTGTCATGAAAGAGAAAAATAAGCGTACAAGATTCAACACAGTGGACCTCGATCTCTCCGTTTTGTGGAAGTAGCCTGTAGGAGCCTGCAGATAAACCTGGAGGAAAGCGATGCATGTAGGACCGCGAACAACGTTTCATCTGAGAATGATACGTGCGCAATGCCAAGCTGCGAGCCGGAATTAATCCTCCATTCCTTGTGTTTGTCTGTCCTTTCCCTATAACAGGAACAACGATGGACCAGGAGAAGACTCGGACAGTCATCGCCTAACTTCTGGAACTCGGGCTGGAGGAGAAAGCTGAGCACTTCCTCCGTTACTTCATGGAGGTCATCAACCCGGAGGGCCGCACTTCCAACACCAAGGAGAAGGAGCGCCAGAAGGAAGAGGAGGAGGAGAGCAGCCGGGAGGCCTTCTCCTCCGCGAACAAGGAAGAAGAGGAGGAGAACAGCTCGGAGGCCGTCTCCTCCACGATCAAGGAAACAAGGGAGGAGGGCATCTCTGAGGCCCTCTCCTCCACGACTGAAGAAGCGGAGGAGGAGTAACCTCCTGTTATCATACGCGAGGAGAACCGCCAGGAGGCCCTCTCCTCCACGATCACGGAAGTGGGGGAGGAAGGACCTCCCACAATACCGAACGAAGATGGCTCGGGATCGTTTCTCCAGAGAAGAGCACTGCGGCACCCGAAGGTGGCCGCCGCGTTCGGGCTAGAGTCCGTAAGTGGCGTCAAGGAGACATAGTATATGCCCGATGGCCCGACGATCAAATAGATCTTTAAGGTCATTGATGTAGAGACTGAAGAGCAGAGGACCGAGGACCGACCCTTGTGGCACACCCAAATTAGTTTCTACCCACGAAGAACAACCATTTTTTGATGACGTGCGTTGAGTACGGCCTTGCAAATACGATTTAATCCACAGGAGTGCAAGACAATTCAGAAACGGAGGAGGAGCACCTAGAACTACAGCCTAGACTCCGACTACCACGCAACCCAGCGCCATATGAGCGGGACCACAGACCTGCTAGCGGAGTAGAATGCAGGAAAATCCTCAAAAGAATGGGGACTTAAATTCACGGGTGAAGCGATGGAAGGCCCGGAAGATTTTTTGGCTAGAGTAGAAGATTGTCGGGAGAGCACAGGACTCACAGATTAAGAACTATTAAAAGCGTTGCCGAGTGTCCTGGATAAAGGGGCGAGTCGGTGGTAGAGAAGAGAAGACCTCTTGGAAGACGTGCGCAGGTGAACACAACGGAAAGGCGAGAAAATTTCGAAATTTATATCCAACTTCAGGTACATGATAGAGTACTTCAAGAGGCCAGCGTCAGACAGAAAACAGCTGGAGTTGGTATATCGAAACCTATTACCGGAATACCGCAAAGCAATTAAACAGAAGCCTTTATTCTCAATTAACGATATAGAGAAGCACTGTCGGGAGTATGAAAAGAAGGAGCTGCATAACTACTATGCACCACCATCAACCAGTGAGAATGTGCATATGCCAAACTCTGGTTACGAGGAATCCATGACAAAGGTCAGAGTAGTTGCCATCATAGATAAAGAGGATGAGCCGGAAGAAGTGACGAACGTATCACGTCGGCAGGGTGGTAGTAAGGCAGACTCCCAGAAGTAGAAGATGGCACCAGGAACGATGCAGCTGCACAGCGGTTATGGAGTTGCGGTCACCTACGGTATATGTTTTAGGCCAGGGTGGGGGAGTAAGCCGTCGAATAACGAAGGCGCACGTGTTCGAGCTGAAGAGGTACGATCCACCGCGAGTAGGCCCCCCGTATAGACCCCACCGCCTTCATAAAATCCCCATCTGGTCCTCCATTGGGCCCACGTCGATCTATCGAGAGAATAGGTAGAGCCGGTTTTGGGAGTAACTACTTACTAACATGTGTTGTCTGTGCTGTCCTGATGAGGGTTATGAATAATGATATGTCGGGTATAATGATAGCTTGAACTGTTCTATTTAGGTCATGCTGAGAGCCAGAAAGGCATGCAGGCTTTCCATACCAATTTAATTTGACTCTATTATTATTAACCTTAATAAAATGTCTAATAAACTTAACTGATTGTCTAACTCAATCTCTATCGCAACTTTAATTCTATCATGGATAGAAGTAAACACATCCACCATTTCGTCCACACAACATTCAGGTACAACCGTAAAAATGCCATCAACATATCTTTTGAAAATAATTGGCTGAAAAACCAACTTGGACAAAGCAAGACCTTCTAATTTTTCCATTACTAAATTAGCATATTAGATAAATTAGAAGTATCTTATAGACATTCGCCAGGTGGTGCTATGGGCCATCTACGGCCAACAGCTTAGCGAATAAGCGGCAGAAGGCGAGAGCCGGAGGTGAAAACAGCTGAGTCGGGAGTATTGCCAGGGAAGCCAGAGCTTCTAGGTACATAGTAAGTGGCGATCTTGGAAAGATCGAGAATATTAGCCGGTCTAGTGATGTCAGTCCCCCTGAATGTGTTATCTGAGGATGTATCATTGAAAGGGTGCATGAGGAAAGAATAGCAGTGAAGTAATGGCATTAGATGGGGTCGGATGAACTGACATGAGAGTGTCGATGAATGGTTAACCTAGTCATAAGAGACGGCCGGTGGCGAGGTTGACGGCGCGGTTCCGTTGATCAAGGTGCGTATATTACTTCGTTGAAAAAAGAGGTGCATGAAGCCGACTTAATTTTCTGTTATTGGTAAACAGGCAGCCCTCTGCTTACGCGTAACACAAGGAAAATCAATAAGCGGAGGGATCTGATTTTGTACATAAGTACCGCCATGAAATACTGCCTCCTTGTATCAGTGCGCAAGAGAGAAAGAGAGAGAGAGAGAGAGAGAGAGAGAGAGAGAGAGAATGGAATAGAATAGAATAGAATGATGGTTTATTTGGACCGGGGGGTGTGACCCCATTTGGCCCTTCAGCAATCTACATGTGTATTACAGATTATTAAATTAGTACAAAATAACAATAAAAATAGATCTTTAAAAAAAAAAACTGATAAAATATAATATGATAAAAATAAAAACAATAATAAAAGATAAAAATATAGACAAGAATGAAAAAGAATATAAAAAATAGAAATAAAAAGTAGAAATTAAAGTCTCTCGTGATAATGAATGAGTTTAAATAAGTTGATGCATGGTCTCTTCACTATGCTCTGTATGCCCCGGTGACGATGATGGTCGAAAGGTTGTAGTCGAGTGGTCACGCTCATCCATTCGGCCTCAGGCCCTCCAGCCGCACACGGGTGTCCCAGTCCGCTCTGTCCCTGGCAGAAAGCGTGGCGAAGAGGCCAGACTTAGGGCTCGCCACATGAGCCGGCGTGAAGGTTAGTGGACCCAGCGAGTTGATGAGATTTGACGCAGTGATGAAGAACGAGCATCGCAGGGCCTCTGTCCTCGCCGTGCTGTAGAACAGACGGCGAGGAAGGAGGCGACTGAAGGAGCGCGTGCTCACGTCAACGTTCATACACCGGAAGTTGACTGCAAGATAAGCTGGGTTGCGATGGGCTAAGATGTTGAACGCCAGCGAGCCTATGAAGAACTCGCGGCGTTTGGCCGCAGAGAGCCAGCCGAGGCTAATGCGGTGCGGAGTGACATGTCCCACCCGGGGGATATTACCACATACGAAGCGCACACACGCACTAAGAGCGCGTTGAATCTTGATGCTGCGCGTCTTGTCAAGATCGTGATAGACAGCGTACGCATAGTCAAAATGCGGAAAGATTAAACTCTCAACTTAGTTCTTCTTCATAGATATAGAAAGAGCGTGTTTATAGAATTTGAGGGTACGAAGAGAACAGTAGACACGACGTAGAACTTGGTTCACGTGAGGTGTCCAGTTGAGAGTGGGGGTAATTAATTATAACACCAAGATTCTTTACATGGGAGGCATATGGGAGAGAGACCCCGAGAAGAGAGACTTTGGGAATGCTGTTGAGGTCGAGGCAAGAAATGAAAGCCTTGCTGTCAAGGAGCATCACCTGCGTCTTCCCGAGGTTGAGAGATAGACCATTGTCAGCGGCCCAGGCGGCCACTGCCTCTGCTTCATGAGTGATTGTCGCGATCCTTTCCTGAAGGTCAGCGGGATAGAAGGAGTGATAGATCTGGGTGTCGTCGGCGAAGATCATGTGCCGTGCGACACTCAGAACGGAGGGTAAATCATTTATGAAAACGATAAAGAGGAGTGGTCCAAGGACGCTCCCCTGCGGGACGCCAGCCATAACCCTTGCCCATTCTGAGGTCGAGCCACCCTCGTCCACCACTGCCTGCAGCCGGTCGTGAAGATAGGCGTAAAACCGGGCAAGAGAAGCGTCTGAACACGTGAGGAGTTTCAGCTTTTGAAGCAAGAGGCCGTGGAGGACTGAGTCGAACACCTTTGAAAACTCGAACAGAACAAGCGCAGTAATCATGCGCTTGTCGATCGCAGAGCGAATATCGTCCAGTAGCCCCAGCAGAGCCGACTGGGTGCTGTGCCCCCGGCGAAAACCAGCCTGACGTGAGTCTAGAAGACCAGACGACTCGATGTGGCGGGAAAGCTGGTCATGCGCCACATGCTCGAGCGCCTTAGAAATCTCACTAAGTAGTGCAATAGGTCTTCTGTCAGTCATCGATGACATGGTGGCCTTTTTCGCCAGGGGAGAGAGAAAGGCTCGCCGCCAAAGGTCAGGAAAGACGGCTTTGCTCAGCGAATAATTGAAAAGGGCTGTGATGGGAGATACAAGGGTGGGAGCCACCATTTTGAGCATTTCCGCTGAGACGCCGTCCGGGCCCGAGGCCTTGGAGGCGGACCTACCGATGGCCAGAGAGGCTTCACGCTGTGAAATTGGCGTGAATCTGAACAGCTGATCAGCGGGGGCAGTAGGCGACGCCAGCGAAAGCCTTTGGAGAATAGCAGGCGTAAGAGGCGCTGCGTCTGAGGCAACGCTGGCGTAGTGCCTGTTTAGGTCCGAGCCTGAGAAGTAAACAAAGGGCGAAGCTCGAGGGGTGCTCGAGACACCCATCCGTCGAAGCTCGCGCCATTTAGTTTTGGCGTCGGGTGCACGAGAAAGGCGCTGCGAGTCGAATAGGTTCTTGGCAGAATCGAGCCTATTACAGATCTGCCTGCGCAGCGCCTTAAATCCATCGAGGTCGGAGAGTGAGCCTGTCGCGCTCGCGAATGGAGAGCCGGATGTCGTGAGTTACCCATGGCTTGCGTGAGCTTGAGAGAGAGAGAGAGAGACAGGACGAAGAGGGGCGACCTCGTCAAAAGAAGCCGTAATGAAGTCCGTGAGAGTAGAGGTTAGTGAGTTCACGAGAGAAACTGAAAACTCATGAGAGGTCGCGTGATGCGATAGATCATTAGATGCGTATTGGATCGGGTCAGTCAAGAAACGGGAGTCGAAGTGTGTGTGTAGGCTGCTGGCCAAGCGACCGAGAGTAAGCGTGCGCAGAGATAGATAGATAGATAGATAGATAGATAGATATATATTCGTTTATTTGCAATTAAATACAAAATCAAGTGGTAACAATTATTGTCTTACAGATAATTAACATTGTTTTACAAAAAAATAAAGACAGTCTACATTTACATTATTCTATATAAAATATTACACTTACTTACTATCTATGATATCACATATGTTAAAATTTAATACAAAAATCAGTATTATATAAAAATCAGTCAATATAAAATCAGTTTTCAGAATATTTAACAGGTAATATCCCAGAGCGTCTTATTTCAAAATACAAACAAACATGATAAATTAAGCGGTCCATATCCATCGGTCAACATTGTATTTTAAAATTCAATTATTCTCTCATTGCATACATATGCTAATAAATACACTCACACAATTAAAAACGATGTATAGGGGACAGAACAAAATAAGTTAACATAAAGGAAACCCATCTGTTTGTCCCCTGTGTGGGTGTAAGATAGGTTTGTCTATAATATGTCTAGCGCACTAAGATCAAAGTCCTTGTATCTGGATAACTAAGGATCCAGCTCGAGTAGGTGTTTAAAGGTCGCCGTCTTAAATCCGCGCAAAGATGGAAGGTTGTGCAGATTTAGTGGGAGAGAGTTCCAATAGTGCGCACATTGAACCTGGAAAGATCTCATACCAGTTTCCGTGCGCACTCTTGGCACCGAGAGTTCTTGTGCATCGCCCCTGCTAGTGCACCTGGACTGGTGTTTACTGAAAAACGCCGCTAAATACCCCGGTTCATTAAGTCGAAGGATTTTATACATTAAAATGGCGGCAAAATACATCCTTCCAGTGTCAACGCGCAACCAGCCCAGCCGCTTTCTATAGGGGGTGATGTGCTCATCCTTCCTAATACCGTAGACAAATCGTACACATGGTTTATTCAGTCTCGGTAGTCTAATTCTCTGCTCATCGGACGCATCGAGACACACCACAGTACAGTAATCAAGATGGAGTAAAACTAGAGCTTCAACCAGCCTTCTGCGTAAGACCTCGGTGGTACATGCCCTTATAAACCGCAGACTATAAAGGGCTTTATTGACTTTTTTCGCTACACAATCGACCTGCGGTTTCCACGTTAATTTACTATCTAATGTAACACCGAGGCTCACAATGGTGTCGGAAAAAGGCACAAGCGCTCCACCCCCCATATCAACGTCTGACAATCCTATTATGACCCAATCATTAACATATTTACGTGAACCAAATAAAATTGCTTTAGTTTTGCCAGCATTAAGACGGAGGGACAAGCGCCCAGCCCACATCGACACCAATCGTGCCGCATCAGACAGGCGAACTATGCCCTCCAGAAGTTCACCTGCAGGCACTTGCAGATAAACCTGGAGGTCATCGGTATATAAAAGTCTCGAAGGAGAGATGGTGTCAAATGCCTTGCTGAAGTCGAAAAGCAACAGCAAGGTGATCATCCTTCGATCAATGCCTACTCGAATGTCATCAGTCAATTTAAGCAGGGCTGTCTGAGTACTGTGATGCTGTCTGAACCCTGCTTGAAAAGGATCGAGAGTGCCGGCTGTGGAGAGATAGCTGGTAATTTGAGAGTGTGCAATTTTCTCAGGCACCTTAGAAATCTTTTTTAAGGCCACTAACTGTGCCCACTTCCAGGTACTCGGGAAGATCCCCTAAGCAAAGGAGGAATTAAATAAACGGACGATATAATTCCCCAACACTGGCAGAGACTTCATCACCACACTCTGCGGTATGTTATCCACACCCCTCGCCTGCGATGAAAAATGGGAAATGGCGAGTACAATATTCGCAAAATTTATTGGTTTGAAGGAAAACCCATCTTCAGACGCGGATAAAATTATGTCCATTCCATCCTCTATGTTTTCATTGGGTGCAAGTGATATACCTGCAAAGTGCGAATTAAGCTCGTCCGGGGTAAAACCATGCAACTTCTCCCTGCTTTTAGGCAAGAGGCCAAGGTTACGCATTTCCCTCCAGATGTCTTTTTTCTGATCAAGGGCATCATTTAAATGACTGCTTAGAAAAGAGGTACGCGCTTGATCCATGCGCTCCTCAACCTCATTGCGTAACCGGAAAACTCATTCAACAACGCAGCACTCCCGGTCCTTTTCTAGCGTCTGTGCGTGGTGTTTCGTTTGTCAATGAAAAGCTGAAGATCAGTCCCAATCCATGGTGATTTACCTTTTCGAGGAGTTACGACACAGTCTCGTACAGTATCGTTATCGTCGACAAGCATTACGTCAATCCATGTGTGAGATGAGTCGGTATGATGCGTAGAGCCGTGCTGGATGATCTTAAGGGAGAGTTCATTCGTTAGATTTCGAATAAACTCTGCATCTCCACTCGTCGACAACAAATCCGCATTCAGATCCCCCATAATTATTTTGTGGCTATAGTTACCGCACAAATCCCGCAATGATGAAAGAAAATCAGGATCACTATGAAACGCTACTCTAGGGGGCCGATATATTATCCCAACTGAGACCGGTGATGAGTTGCCCCTTTGTACCTCACACATAAGGTATTCTGGTATAAGTGGTTTTGTAGGACCAGTACAGTTGGAAGATGATAAAACTTTGACTTCGAAATCGTTGCTGATGAACAGGGCAACACCACCACCGTGAATGTTACGGTCAATACGTATCAAACTATAACCCTTAATCTGTACTAGACTGTCATCGACGACTGGGCTAAGCCACGACTCCGCAACCCCGAAGAGATGGTAAGACGGACCAGCAGCAAGAAATTGACGGACTTCCTCAATGTGAGCTCTGAGAGAATTCACATTGAGAAAGCCTGCTCTCAGCGCACCCTCCATCGTCATGCCAGCCGCACCCCGCTGCAGTCATACAGGCGGTACAGCAGCACTTCCGGTGTTAGGTTGGTCACCCTCTCTTCAACATTCACTTGATTAGAAGGTTGGCCAATCCCTCCACGACAAGCATCAGCTATCACTTGCAGATCAGCAGTAGAAGTGAAAATGTGCGCACGCTCGCCTCCCCTCCTCCTGACCAAAAATCTGCCACCGCTGTGCCAGACATACTTAAATCCCAAACCCAAAGCGATTTGCTTGAGACCCAAAAACTTCCTAAATTGTTCAAATGAAAGCATTTCATTTATAAATATTTTTCTGCCTGGCAAGCAAGCGACAGATTCAAGGCCAGGAGAAGCGGCTTTGACATTGCTGGTGGTGAGGCAAATGTTGGAGAGTGCGCGCTTAGAACGAGTGATTTCAGCCACTCGCTTATCGCTGTCAAGGCGAACCACACAAGACGAAGGTTTCTTCGATCCCGCCACCAACCCACCCCAATGACGAGGCTGCAAAACACGCACGCCAGTAAAGTTATTCCTCTCAAAAGAGGGGAGAATAGTTTTAAGAACGGAAAAGGCACATCACTTAAGTCCTTGGAAGAGGCATCACAATTCATGCTCAATACGCCGGTCAGAATGATCTCGCATCTCTCAGCAGCGCCCACACCGGGGCCAGAAACCACACCACAATTCAATATACCACCATTAGAAGCGCTAAAATCGTTATTATTACCGCACGCATCGTGAGTACGAGTCCGCAAGGCTTCGTTACAGCGAACACCCTGGACACATCCATTCTCCAACAACACATCATCCAATTTAATCTTCAAAGCAGAATTTTCCTTCAAAAGCTTACCACATTTATCTTTTAATTCGAGCATGCAGGCATTTTGCGTTTCGATCAGACCCTCAAGAGAAGAGATCCGGCCCGCTAATGCAACATTGCCTTCTGCCTCTGGTAAACCAGCTACCGAAGGAATGTCGCGGACGCCGGCACCCCGACTCACAAGCGATCTGATCTCGTCCGCCTGCCGCTCGAGCATGTCCAAACGCTGGAAGAATAACTCCAAGGTGTTCACCGGAATTAAAACATTTGTAACTCCAGCCAACTGCCATGAATCGAAGGCAGCAACACTCCCAGTATGATCCTCGGTAGAGGCCGGCACAGCCCCTGAGTCGACCTGCCGCCCGGCGATAGAAATCTGCCCATTCGACGCCTGCACCGCAGCTGCTTTTTCTCGCAAAATACTTGCATGTATTTCATTCTTAGTCGTGGCTGGGGTAGAAGCACACAGTGTACCCCCCCCCCC
>UELV01118829.1:0-23522 GCA_900490015.1 Megastigmus stigmatizans | reverse complement strand
ATATGATCTTTTTCAAATTTTTTCAAACCTTTTTTTAGTTGAAAAAAAGCCTTGAAAAAGTTGTTGAAAATTCGGGGTCTTGGTCGTTAATGAGTTAAATAAAATACCGAGTTAAAAGTAGTGGTTGCAATGCTTTTTCCACGTAGGTACTGAGCTGTTTAACTATAATTTGCAGCCGTCAACGTGATTTGCTTCGTGATACAATAATAATGTTCCATAAAATATCCCAGATAGAAAGTCATAAATGTTATTTTTTATAAATAATTGCTATTGCAGATATTCACTTGTACTTAGAATTCGCTAAATCGGCGCAAAATTAAAAGCAACTTGATTCAATGCAAATGAGTGTCTATGCGAAAACAAGAATTTGATATTGCAGGAAGGACGAGCGGCGGCGGCGTCGGCAAATCGAACAAGAAAAATGCACCCGGCAAATAGCTAACGCCGAGACCCTTGCCGCGCGCAGTGTGTATCAACTGGAAAAAGCTACACGCAAACAACAATGCGCGAGACGGGGGAATTTTTTTGGCCCCGCGTCGGTAACTCATCGACAGCTTATCCCAGCATATACTTTGCCTCCTTCTCTTTCTCCTCACACTTCGATTGCACATGGCCTCGCGTCAACGCTACAACTCGCCACGGAAAAACCATGTCAAGAGCTCGGCAGCATGTGTGTCTTCGCTTCGCCTCCTTACCTGAGCTCTCTCCTTCTCTCTCTCTTTCTCTCTCTCTCGCTCTTTTCCTTCTTTTCTTTGCAGATTGCTTCGATCAGCGGAAAACTTCGACAGAAGGAGAGAGGAGAGAGAGAGAGAGAGAGAAAAGAGGGTGGATTTTGTACCGAAGAATTCGTAGGCCTGTATGCGAAATTTTCGTCTCGCGGCTAAATCCAAGGCTTTTGGAATACGTTCGGAGAGAAATTGTGCAGCAAAAATTATACAATCCTGGATATCACCGCATTCTTAGAAAATAATGGATAAGACATTACCATATTTTCTGGTAAACATTATTTTGACCTACGATTTTTGACTTCTTAATTATTATAAAAAGCATGAACCGTTATTTGTTCATTTCCAAACATTGCTATGTTCTAACGGAAACCTTCACAAAGTTTGGATGATACATGAGAAACTTTGTTATTTAATATTATTGTATAAGTCTGATTATACCATTATTATATTAAAAAAACCGTTCTTTAAATATTTATAAAATTTTTAAAATACAATTATAGTTATAAATTATACAGCTTTCTATATTTTCCATGTTCTAGATTATACTTAGAATAAAAAAATTTCTGAAAATAAAAGTATTTTTGAACGACTGCCATAGTCATATGATGCTTATCAGGAGCCATACGTTTAAATACCTACGAAGAATCCGTGGATGAAACTTTTTCTCTGTATACAGTAGTGAAAAATAAAAATGATAAAGCTATACGCGATTGGTATTTGAAAACTTAGCAGTACCTCAAATTTCAAAGTATGATGAAAACCCCTTAATTTGAAGCTGGACCCGCAGCTCGTAATTTGAGGTGAACCCAAACTAATGCTGTATACATGTAACGTTCAACTTCAGTTCGTGCCACTGAATTTGGATGAGCCTTCAAATTCAAATTAATTTTCCGGGCCTCGATATTTTTATTAAACCTCATTGAAATCGCAAAAATGAATGTAAGTAATGTAAATCTTTTAATTTTCACCAAGGAAAAATCTGCATTTTTAAAATTTCATTTAAAGAGAAAATAATGTTTTGCATTTGATTGACGCAATGCATCGCATCAAATCAAGAAGTTTTCAATTTTGAATCGAGTAAAAAATGTTTTTCGCAATATTAGAATCACTCGATTTTTCTATAAAAAGCTTTACTTTAGAGGTATACAGTATATATACCCAAGTTACAAAAAGCTGTGTCTCCCGAAGAATTTTATCTTTAAAGACGACGTTTTAAAAAGAATTTTAAGCTGTTGAGACATTTTAAGCAAAAGCTCCGACACGCTTAACTTATACCATTACGGTTGTTTGAAAATGTAAACCGCTGAATGATATAAAGATGAGACTTTAAGAAATTATAATAATCGCAGAGTCAGGATTTATGGAACTAAAACTGATAATCGAATTTTCCAAGAATTCAAGGGTACGATGTTCGCTTAAAAATTCGAGCGTCTCAGCTTAAGCAGATGCAAATCTTATGCTGAATCTCTTATAACGACTTTCGCGCAAACTCCGCGCGCGAAATGTAATGGTTTATATCAGTCCTAAATGTTCCTTTGCTTCATCACCGCAGTCCTACCAGCATCGATATCGCGACGAGCAGTAAAAGAAACCATCGGCAATTTGCAATTTTCCAAAGATGACAAAACGATGGTTCATTATTCGTCCTTTCAAAAACTTTTCATATATGTATATATAGATATCCGAAAACGCACTTGATTAATTTACATTTCAACATCGCGAAAATTTGATGTGCGTACTTCTACGAACGTTATTATCTCAGTTTTAACATACTCGTGCGTTATCCCGTTATACCACGTGAATTATACTTGAATTTACATAACTTCATCGCGCGCTTTACTGAAAAGTCCTCAAAATAAAATATGAAATTAATTAAAATTTTTGCATATAACAAGCATTTCTTGGGAAATCCTTTACATACCCTCTTCCTACCGATAAACTGTAAACCACTAAAATCTTCCACAATTTTATTGATCGTTTTAATTCATGTTTACCTTCTTGCAATCGCAGTTGAAGATAAACAGAAATTCACTGCAGTTAACAGGCAACGAAAGAGATTGACTATCGTTCAAAAACGTGCACACTTAATTCGCGCAATATATCATGCTTCAATTCTATTTACGAAGTTCCATTGCATTCTCCATAACGAGATGGAATAGGAAACCGATTTGGTATATCCCGTAGGTGTGTACTGCACTATGTACTGCATACGTATAAACGGCGTCACTTAATCGACACTATTATTGATCGAATCAGCGTCTGTCCAAGCCAAATGAAATCCGAGCTCTTTTTTATCTCTGTATTTCCCCTCCACCACTTTTTTCCCCACGATTTTCCTCAAAAGCTTTTTCGCGCGTTCAGGGGAAAAAGAAGCTCGTCACAGCGGTACTGCAGCTGCGTTTTCTCTCTCTCTCTATTTGTAATTAGTTCTGTTTACCGGCCAGCTTATATCCGCTCGATGCGCCTCTATTTACGAACGATACTGTGAAACGAAGCTTTTGCCTGCTGCACACGTCCAGCCACTGCCGCATGTCGCGTTCCCCTCTATAGGTACGTAAGAAATCACTGTAGCTCGACAAATACTGACTTTCGAATGTACTCGATAGTCGTGCTTAGCAATTTAATATTTATATTTGTTTATCTGACGTTCATATATGGTTAGAAAAAAGACCGATATTAATTTATTTTAAAACTTTCTTTGCAACTCAAACTTAGATTTAGGAGTGCATCGGGGTCAAAATGATTAATTAAATTGAGAAATTAAAATGTCAATTTAAGGTTAATTTAGTCTTAATTACAACTGTATAAATTCTTTTAAATTTATACAATCTTATGGAATTAAAAAACGCCGATATTAGCTTTATATTGTAAAAGAGTATGGATGTAATTAGGAATTAATTGTGGTGAAATTCTATGCACCAATACAGACAATTCTCTTCAAGAGACAATTCTCTTCATGGCGACACAATTAGCGTATGGCTGGACTCGCAAGTGTCGACCTACTTTTATAGCGAACAAGTCAGCGGTAATGCCAAGTGTCAGTCATTGCTGTATTATACTTTAAACTTTAAATAATTTAGAGACGAATTTATTTTTCACGGACTTTGGTCGCGCCGGCAGCAAAATGTCGCTATACCCGGATTAAAATAATTGCTCGCACGTCTTTGGGCGTGTATATTTTTTACGAAACGCGCCGACGTCTTCTTCTTCCTCTTCTTCTTACTTGAAAAATTCCCTCGACTCGTCTGTTGTTCCCTGTGAAATATTAACGTCAGTTCGAGCGCAGTGCGAAAAAGTGTGCTCGTGTCTTGAGGACATGCGGGATCCGCGCGAGACGCCGCCACCTTGTCGAGGTGCTTTTTTTGAGGGAATCGCCGAGCGGAGAGACGCTTTAGCGACACGTTTTTACAAAGTGCGTTTAAAATGTGTAAAAGCCTTTTCATGAAAATGTAACGGTAGTTCTTGGGAAATGATGGATTCTAATAGCTTGTGTTCGTAAAATTTATTTTAATATTTTTTGAATGTAAGGCATTATGGTTAGTATGGATTGATAATAAATGGCTATTAATAGAGGAGGGCAAATATGTTGATTGAAACATGGTTGTATACTTTATTATTTACTATTTTATCTGCAAATGCAAATAAATAAATGATATTCCAGAAAATTTTATTTCTGCTCGTATAACTAATCTCAAATAGATTCCAGTATACGATCGCATTCAAATGATTTTTTTAAAGCATCTTCGCCATTTTATAGACTTTGAAACTATAATATTTTTTTATACTGAAGTTATATGGATGCTTTGAATGGCATAGTAAAAAAAATATTTTTCTATTATTCCACTCTATTGCAATTCCATGACTTACACTACCTGAGTTTTTTTTGTGTACATTTAAACGTATTTTTACTAGAATTTTATATTCACTTCTCGAATATCATTTAAAATATATGCGTTTTTTCTAATTATATCGTTTTAGAACGATAATATTTCGTGAAAAATTTAATGAACATATCTCTATTTTAGTATGAATGTGTTGTTCTATTCTTCCGTTCAAATATTCTTGGCCTGTTTAAAAAAAAAGCGAGACAATGATTTATATACGTGCAATGTAAAATATAGAATGTTTTATACATAATATTTTCGTGCTTCGCGGCAAAATCGGTTTTCAACGGGAATTCCCGACGCGTATAGAAAATATATGTTTTGTATACTCGCTTGTTACATTTCTTTTAATTTCCCTTAATTAACGCGAAATGTTACTTGCATGAGAATCATTCATCGAATGACGTGTAGCAAGAAAAAAAAGGATTTAATCCAACTCGCGCGCGGTGACACGTCCAACCTTTTGTGCGCCCTGCACATACAGACACATACAAAAAAGCCAAAGATTCCTTCTCTGTTTTTATTCATAAGATTTAAAACTATGTCGTCCATTCATTAGTGGTAAGTTTTCCACGAAGAAACGCTACATCTGTCGATATAACTGTCAACGCCTCGGTCAACACTGCCCATTAGTGTCCGTACCAATTACTTACGGCGTAAACAACAAGCGACATAAGCACAAAGCAAGGTTAGCCCGCGGATATCTATAAATATCTCTGTATATAAAAGGCAAAGTAATTCGCGGCTCGATGGAGGTAAAAAAAAATCAAAACTCACAATGTATCCCGAGGCGCTATAAATCCCTAGCCCTTACCCAATAGTTCGACTCCGACGGTCAGATATCTTTATGTCGCGGACTCGGTCACCAACCGGAATACAGAGAGAGAGAGAGAGAGAGAGACGGCCATAAAAGTATAATAATGGAGAACGGCGCGGTGACTGAGGCGCGTGTATATCGAGGAGAAGAAGAAGAAGAAGCAGAAGAAGACGAAGGAGGTAGACGCCGCGGGGCTGTTGCCGCGGATGCTCGCGGACTCGTATAATGGGCCGAGGGGTTTATACATCGTTGGTCGGGCCAAGTTTGCGTTCGTTTGCGATATCGAATCCGTGATCGGATTTCGTGGGCTGGATTCGCGCTGTACCCCGTTTCTTTCCCTTCTCTTGCGCTGTACATCGCTCCGTATACATACACACACATACGGACACACACACACACACACACACGCGCGAGCGGACTCCGAGCTTAAAACTTGCTCGCGGGCGGGGATAATGTAGCGGAAGGAATCAGCTGCGGAATTTTGCAGCTGTCTATCAGTGGTCCTGGGACGAGCGCTAGGCTATATAGATAAGGGACCTTGCAACCGCCGCGGCTTAGCTTCTGGTTCCCTCTTTTTTTTCACTCAGCGAGAGGCTCTATTTTTCCAACAAGGGCCCGATTGGAAAGATTTCCACTCGGCTGGAAATGCCGCATTCGAATAAATGATCGATCCGCGGTGCTTGTACCTTTTAAAACTACGACCTGTGACCTCTTTGCCATGCTATTATTCAAGATTTGTTTTTCCCCTATTGCGATCGGGGATTTAAAAGTGCAAAACGGGTGCGTGTGCGGCTGTGCAATTGCATTGACTATGGGCACTCGTCAAGTCTATATATCCGACATAGCAAAAAACGTTGCAGAAATGTTTCTAGAACGTTTCTTTGAAAACTTAGAAATGTTTCTCTGAATGTGGAAGAAACGTTCCAGAAATGTCGCAGAAACCTTAAAAGGTGCGCATTCGGTGCCTCAGGAAATGTTTCTGATGGGTATATGATTTATAAAGTTGCTTTGACCACGTTGCAGAAACGTTTCAGAAACGGTTCACGTGAAACATAGAATAGAATACCGTTAAACTGGATGAATAAATGTTTATGTTTATGTCTCTGATGCCCATGGGTCGTATCATTCGGATGGTAACGCATAAAATTCGCATCATATCACTTTTAAAAATAATTTAAGCACATTTATTTCTAGGTTCCTCGTGAAACGTTTCTGAAAAGTTTATGCAACGTGGCCAAATGAACTTTATAAATCATATACCTGTAAGAAACATTTCACGAACGTTTCTGCAACTTTTCATGCTATGTGAGATATTGCAACTTTCATACCGTTTGATTTTTGCAGGTGCTAAGCCGAACTACGCGTTGCCTTGGGACATGTAGGCATTTATTTTTATTGTCTCGCTATGAGTACAGCTGTCTAAGTGTGATGTCCTTGAATTCGAGAGAGGCCGTTCTCCTTGCTGCTGCTTCGCAGACATCCGGACTTAAATTTTAAGGCAATCAATCGACGTTGATTTTTTTAGAGCGGTTCTCATTTATTATCGAGGTACACCGAACGCTTATGTTGTTAACGTACCTGTGATCATTTTGTAGCAGTAACGAGTCGAAAATTGATTTTCTAATTTTATCAAATTTTATTTACAAAAATTAAAATATTTTTAAAGTATTTTTAAAGCTCATTGTTTTTTCCTTATTAATTTATTTTATCAATATAGTTGGTATATTAATGGTATTTTAACATTTATAAAATTCTAAAAAGATGCTAAAAAAGCGAAACATTTTGTGCGACCATACAAGAAGAAGTGCAAAGAAAATAATTAAAACATGATAATTGATAGTATTATTCCTAAGATATTTCACTCGAACATATATAGACACACAAACATTTCACGATTGCAAAGCTTTCTCCTAACTGAATACAAAAAATTATATTTTCTATTTTGTGGTAAAATTCTATTATAAATAAGTATTCATCTAAAGAAATTTTTCATTTATAACAGATAAAGGATTGTTTTTGGGTTCGTACACTAGATGGAAAAAAGAAAAATTGAGCCGATCAGTTTTAAAAAAGTGGATTTGTATATATTGCAATAAATGATTAAATTTGAAGAAGTTGTGATGTGAAGGGATAATGCAGTTTTTTTTTATCACAAAGTATATTATTAGCAAAATGTTTTCGAAAAAAAGTTGATATTGTAATAGAAAAATTAAAAATAAAAATTTAGTAATACAAAATTACTTACGCAGAATTATCAAGCTTAAAATATGACCAAGTTTTTTTTTCGCTAGGAAAGTAAGAGCTTGACAAAGCTACTTTTGTTTTTACTTAAATATTGGATTTTTAATCATTAAAGTATTACTGAGCTTAAAAAGAGATGGAAATTGTTATTATAGATTATCATATTTTCTGCGGTAACACAAATTTTGTATCATTAGTCTTAAATGAATTTATTTAACACTATAGTTATTATAATTAATATATTATTAGTTTAAATAGAAAAGTCACCATCAACTTGTACATACATTCAGTGAGGTTATGATTGAAAAAAAAGTCTATAGCTTTTATATACTTAGGTAACTATGATAAGTAGATTAATCTCGAGCATGGTAGGACACATCTTACTATATACTGCATGCATGCATCTATACTTATGTAGATATAAATACACTGCCTAGGCTATCGCAGGAAACTTTTATCAGTATTTCCCCAACTTTCATGTCGGTCGAGAGAGAAGATCTTTTTTTTAATTTAAAGAAGGTCCTTGTGCGCTCTAAAAACTTAGATATCTTTCCCGATTTTTCTCCGAAAACCAATTTTACTATATGCGCCGTGGACAACCTCCTTTTCATAACTCATTACACTTTATCAAAAGGAATTTCCCATCTTTCAGAATAATGTTCGAAAAAAGTAAGAAACAGTTTCCCGAGTTAATCTACAACACATATTACCGTCTACAGTATTTGATTACATTACATATGCAGCGAATGATTTCCAAACAAAAGCAATCAATAATTGACTTTTCGTGAGTATTAATTAAAGTTTAAATGATAAAGTACATTGTAAAATACGAATTAGTATTGTTGGATCTGGTCACGCGTCAGTTGAGATCCACGAGGGTTGATAAATTCGGTTAGCAAGCCGCATTTCAATCATATTTCAGGCCATCGACGAAACCGTCCGCAGAGTAGCGGTTTTGGCAATTATAATTCAGAGAGCTTATCGACAATGAAAATCAGTATATAAATTTAAAGATCCGCATTATTAAATTTGTTGATTTTACAAGTAAAGACTATCTATATACGGTTTAATTTTTCTCACTTGATACAGTATTTTAAACAAAAATAAGTAAGATAATATAAATATCTTCGTGGTAAACGACACTCGCGGTAAAGTATATGTTTTTCTTTTCATTTTTACAACTAAATTACTCGACGTTGTTGACATTTTAGTCATTTTTTCCCTGTATATAATGACCGCGAAATATGCAAAAATGTATAAATAACAAAATGTATAAGATTATTGAAAGTCAAATGAATATTTAAAAAGAAACTTAGCGATCATTTTTAGCCGTTGGAATAGTTGGAAAAAATCGGTCCACAAAAAACGTGCGATTTAACGAATTCCGTACTTATCAACTAGTTTGGTTAAACGAAACGTACAATACTTTTGATTTTGAATCTTTTTTAAATTCCAAGTATAATTCCATGAATTCTATAAAAGATTAAAAATCTATTTGCGTTCACAGCAACAACTCAAATTAAAATCGCCTATATCCAACTCTTCTTTTGCAAACAAAATTATCGTTGATCAAAATCCTCAAAGTATACCGCATGAAAATACATGGCACGAGACGCTTCGAATAGCGCTTTGTAAGCGAAAAGCCATCCGTTAACCGAGACACGCGCCTCGCAGACTGTACTGGCACCACAAGCCTATATAAAAACAAAAAACGTCAAAACTAAATCGCGCACTGCTTACGTACCCCTGGGTCGCAGTCGTGATCTGCGGCAAGGAAGGAAGCAAAGAAGCCTCGCAGAGATGCTTTATAGGCTCATTTCTATAGTATATATATAGAGAGAAAGAGAGAGAGAGAGAGAGAGAGAGAGAGTGAGAGTAAGTTGGTACAGTGCACGCACGTGGGGCTCGCAGCGGCGGCAGCGGCGCGCAGCAGCTCCCAAGCTCACGAGCGCGGCCGCGCGACAACTGACTGAGACCTGACGGCCAACGGACTGATTCTCTCTCTCTCTCTCTCTCTCTGCGAATACCCACCCCACCAAGGGCCTCGCTGACGCGCAGTTGCGCGCGCGACATCTCAATCCCCCCCTGTAACTATATATATATATATATGGCTTTCGGCTCCCTCCGCACCACCACCCCTACGCCTAGCCGCACACGTCTGTTTCTTTCGACCCCTTCATCTTCCGCTTCTCTTCATTCCTCGCTCTTTTCCCTTTCCTTTTTGTTGCTTTTTATTATAGGAGCCGCGCGGCCGCATAGCTAGTCCTTATACGAGACAGCCGCCGCCGCTGCTGCTGCTGCTGCTGTATATGCAAAAAGCGATGGCGCGCGTTATGCGTACATATTATAGGCATCCATCGATTGGTGATATACACACGTGTCTGTTCTGGAAAATCTTATTCCATCACGGCCGCAGACGCTTTCTTGGCCTACATATGGCGGCGGAAAGTTTGCATCTGTGGGAGCACAGTCGAGGGAATAAGGTTTTACGATCGGAGGATGGAAGGACTTTGGCACAATGGCCCTTCAAACTGTGCGCCTTCTGCTCGAGAACTTTATATTATTATATACCTATATGTATACATATGTATATATAGGCGCGCCGAATCAGCTCGCCGATTTCAGCCGCGCACAGCGGTAATAATGAGCGCCGACGGCCGTTTATTATCCGAATGGCGTTTTTCGTCGAGTCGCAGCAGCACTGCTGTACGTCCCTGCCTATATATATATATATATAACTAAAAACTGTTCATTTGGACAAGGCTTTTGTACAGCACGCGGACCGACTCATCGATGGCTTTATATAAAGATGCGCCTTATTGCAGTCCTTAATTAAAGCGCTCAAGCCTTGGCGATGATTGCCGGATTTATAGGCCTTCTTCTGTATACTTTCCTTCCGAGAATGCCTCAGACGAGTCTTTGCTCGGTACCGCGAATTTCTATCAGAGAATATTCGGAATACTGATTGGACGATGCGCTCTTAATGAGTAACGTCTAACCAGTGTACTTGTACACACATATAAGACTACAGATGATGGAAAAAGTATTACGAGTATATTTTATACAAATAAAGTTAGTTGAAACTTTATATTCAGTCCTATATTACTACATTTCTTATACTCTGTACTACTTTGAAACTTTTTGAAAATAAAATATAGGCACTCCTATATGGACATGTTTTAATCACAGACAATCAGCATTTTGATTCTTTTGATACTTACCACATTGAAAAACTGAACCTCCAAAGTTCGTGGGCTCAAAAAAAAATATTCAATTCCCGAAACATCGACGTACGTGAAAGCCTCCAGTATGCGAGGCAAAAAAACCGCTTAAGCATCGATAGAATAAGCAACAGTACGTGTCCAACGACATTCCGGGGCTCATCAGCGAATGCTCTCGTGTCGAGGAAGAAGAAAAGAAAGAACAAAAAAAAGGGTCTCGGTCGCGATCGACGATCGTCAGATGCGACTAATTGAACTTTGCGCCTCGAGCGGCTAACGAGTATATAGAGGGGCTGCGCTTTAATGCTTCCAGCTGCGACGTTAACGTGACGTTTGACAGATTCGCGCCGCAAGGCCGCGGCGAGGCAAGGGAGAAAATTCAAGCAGCGGCGGCGGAGGCGAGATAAGTGGCCCGTTCTCTTTGCAGCAGCAGCAGCAGCAGCAGCAGCAGCAGGAGCCGCGGGAGCCACTCGACCCGCTGCCGTTCCGCCCGCATCATCAGCAATTTTCAAACACCACGCCCGCTTATTCTGTACATCTCATCTCCTGCCGCAAGCGGCCTTTCTCTCTCTCTCTCTCCCTATTGGCCTATACGTCTCGACCATTAGCAAAGAATTATTCCGCGGATGAGGGACAGTTTTGCCAGTGGAGCTCTTGCGACTCATTTGGACCTGGTAAAGGATCGACTATATACATCGTTGTGATTTTTTTTTCCCAGCTGACCTTCAAGAAATTGATTTTTACTTATATACCGAACCTCGGTTCTGGCGAGCTCTCTAATCTGGCGCTCCGATGAAAAAAGCTTCATCATATATAATACGCGATCAAAGGGCCTATACCGGATTCCCGATTCCCTTATCTTCTCGATAATATTGGGAAAATGCATATAGGTATATTGATTAAATATAAAGCGCGCGCACGGCATGTCTCGCCGTATCCGAGTGCATTCTATACTCGAAGCCCATGTCGAAGTCTCGCTACAGCTTCCCCATCTCGAATTTTCCGCTGGCGTCAACTTATACAATGTAAGTCCCGATTCACGGATACGATTCGCGCGCCGACGCGGATAAACAGTTAAATGATGTTTAACGCTTTTCCTTTGCCGCGCAGGTTGGCCTTTTTTATTCAGCCATTGTGTGGCGAGAGTTTTCGATTCGTATTAGATTATTTTAGAGCTGCGGAAAATCGATTAGAATTGAAGTTAATCTGGTAAATGGATGTCTATCCGCGATGTATATATATGCGCGGCTCCGCAATCCACAAACTCGCATTAATATCATTTCAATTACAAACATTCTCAAATTCATCCGTAATGGCTTAAATTAAAATTCTACTGCAGTTTGGCATTGCTCGCGGTTATATGTATCATTTCGCGGTATGTGCAGCAGCTCTGCCCGAGTCCAATCTATCAAGCTGAATCATCGATAGTTGGAAAATGGCGAGGCTTTCATTTTTGGCCGGGGCGAATCTATTGTTGAGAGTTTGCGGTGTACAAAAATTGCTTTCAAAATTACTCATAGAACATTTTTACGATAGGATTTCACTTTCATTTTTACGGATACCCGGAACGAATTACTTTGGGATATAGGTATTCATAGTATTTGAGTTGATTAGCTCTTTGGTGCACTTGGCTCGTAAGTAAAGGCTTAAGTCGTATAATAATCTGTTTAAGTGATCATTCGTTCAAATTTCAATGAGCATCTACTCTAGCCGCGAGTTTAATCCTTTTATCCAGAAAATCAGAGCGACTTACCCCGAGGTATTTAAAAGACATAAAATTGAAATTACGCGCGCTTTTACCACTGGTAAACATTCCAATGCCTTTCATTGTGTAGGCTTTGGTATAACCTAGTGGTTTCGGTTTACGTGGACACAAAAACTTATTAACCTTTTATGCGAGAAGAAAATTTTGCGTAATCAGTTTACCGCCGTATAGCATGTATAGGACGTAATTGCATTTAAAAGTTTAGTTTTTAAAAAAAAAACTTTCTCACCGCTATCGGTCATACTTTAATGGGATTATAAAGTAATGCATCTAAATAAACTTTATGAAATTTCCAACTATTTTATTAAAAGGCAAATTTCTTATAAATGTCACCGGATTTTAGAAATATTGAAATAAATTATACTCGTATTAGTCCAGCATAGAGTAAAAGTCTTTTTTGTCAGGCCTCTAAAAATTCAAAACAAAATCAATAGCCGCGCGGCATCTTGACGCGGCCCCGGAACTACAGCGAGTTTTGCCCGTAATAAAACGGCGCCTCGCCGTAGTTGTAATTAAATTCTCAAATTGAAGAGAGAGAGAGAGCGAGAGAGAGAGAGAGAGAGAGAGAGAGAGTCTTACGCGCGGTCGCTCGCACCGATGACCCGAGTCCATTCCAAATCCACTAAGTGCTCCTGATTCCCGCGATTTGAATACGCCCGCACTTTATCCGTGTATATAGTCATACTTCCATTTGGCTGATGGAAAAAGTACTCGTAGATCAAAATCAAGCCCCTCCTCCCCCTCCCCCCTCTTCCCACATCCCACCCCCGGGCGTATACGTGCAGCGAGCCATTGAAATTTACTCGCACTTCGGATGCGACGATTGTCGTTACACTGTCTCCCCGTATTATATACTTGAAAATCTCTCGCGCGCACTTGCACCGGGAATTTGAATTCGCGGAGATATTGAGAAATGTCGCGCGCTAAGCGATCTTGGAAAAAATTCATATACCAGCGACGAAAGATTTTTTGTATTTGTCGGAGCGACAAATATGAAAGTTGGAGCATTTAAAGGGAATTTTTTTTTGCGATTATATATTTGTTACGTGTAGAGTCTCGAATGCTTTTTTTCGACTCTTACGCGTTCGAGTTCTGCCGAACTGCGTCAACGTGTAATGCAACTGAAAAGGGGAGCGTTCTTCGAAGCTAAGCAGGATATGAAGTAGTGCACATAAGGTGAAGACTTGTAAACAGTTTTAAAAGCTCGGAAAACTTGATTTAAAGGGAATGCTCTTAAATCTTCGCGGCAGCGCAATTTTAGTCGATAAATTATATGGCTTCTGGTAGACGGTATATTATTTTGCAAAGACAGACTTGTTCAATATCATTTAAATAATACAATACTATGTTAACTGGGATTTAACAGCATAAATACACTGAGTAAAAAGATGTCTTGTATTAAATGCACGATTCATTAACTCCACAATTAACGAATAGTAATTATTATATTGAGAACGAATAAGTTTATTATTAAAATCTAGTTCTTAACTATTAAGATTTAATATTTTAATTTATTCGTACTGAGAGGTTGTATCTCTCAGTAATGTCTGTATTTTTTCAGCATCTATTTCATTATAATGAGGATTCCATGAAAATGTATGTATACAAAAGCGTGAAAAAAGGAGGCTTTAGCACGCTCCGAGTATCGTCTCATTGGCAATCAGTATACAGTCGTCTTTCCTTTTAGTTTCTTACTCTACTCTATTAATTCATCCATATTCATATATGGATATATGGAATTGTTACCCGAAGATGATATGGAGTGGAAAATGTATACGAAATAATTGTTATTATTAATGAGGACAATATTTTCAGCACGGAAACAAAAGTCTGTAGACTATACAAACTTATAGTTACAAGATTTCTAGATAGATTTAGACTAATACGTTTACATTAAAATAAAAAAGTACAGGTACACCTGGCTAAAATAATGAGCCAATAGCTGCACTAGCGAATTTTATTGTGAACATTTTGAGACCACTAGGAACGATGGAAAATATGTAAATTTTCCGTATACCAAAATATACTATTCGATTTGAAAGTTGATTTGGCTCCGACACCTCCTTAAAGATATTTCGGCAATAAAGATTTTAGAAATATATTATTATTCAATTTGGCAGATCTACGAATATGAGGTAGTGTAACCATTATTATTTTATCGATTTCTTCAAAAATTTATTTGTTTTTTAAATAATTTTTAATGTATAATTATATTAATTAAATGTTTGTATGATTGAATTGAAAAATTGCATTTTTTGGAAATCAAAGTTCTGTAGTATACTTGACAATATTTGAGCGTGATTTTCATCTTAACTTTTCATCCTCATCCTCTGTGATACATGAAATGCCATCATAACACATATGTAAAGTTTTTAATCAAATAACAATATAAGGTTTAATAATTCAATTCCCGATTCAGGCACACTTGGCCTATTGGAATTCGCGCAACATAGGAAAATTCAACTAAACCGAGAAAATTTGCTGGTATTTCTAAATTTAGAAAAAGAATTCAGGAGGAAAGTGTGGCGGAGGGTCGATGGCATTCGCGCGCGCCACAAGCTGTGTCTGAAGTTGACATTGTCGTCGCGGCGAGTCTAACTCCCGGCGACTACTCGCGGGCCGCATGTGAGCAACTGGCACTACAAGCATCTCGCTTATATACTATACACTTCTCTCGACAAATCTTCCATTTCAATTCTCCAGTTTCCACTTCTTCTTGTGGAGTTTCTCTCTCTCTCTCTCTCGGAGGATGTATTTTGCCGCCATGCTCATGTATAAAATCCTTCGGCTCAATGAACCAACTTATTTAGCGGCATTTTTTCACAAACACCAGTCCAGGAGCACTAGCAGGGGTGTTGTACAAGAACTCTCGGTGGCAAGAGTGCGCACGGAAACCGGTATGCGATCTTTCCAGGTTCAGTGTGCGCGCTTTTGGAACTCTCTTCCACACAATCTGCGCAATCTTCCACCTTTGCGGGGATTTAAGACGGCGGTCTTCAAACACCTCCTTGAAATCGATTCCTAGTCATCCAGACACTAAGCCCGTTACAAACTTAGGACTTTAAAACACAAAAATACCGACTTACACCTCGCACTAGGGGTAAGCAGATGAGTTTATGTTAACTTATTTTGTTTTGTCCCCTATACAACGTTTTTAAAAGTGTGAGTGTATTTATTAGAGTGAGTGTGATATGAATGATTGTATTGAGTAAATGTTTCTTTTTAATTTTAAATGTTTCGTATGATAGATATCGACTGCTTTGTAATTTTGTTTATTTGTATATTTAACATAAGACGCTCTGTGATATTACTTTTAGGTTCGAAACATATTTTAAGACTGATCAAGATAGTACGCCTGTGATATCATAGAAAGACTAATTGCAATTTACTAGTTATTATAAGACTGATGAAGAGTATTACTAGAATTGTATTATTATAAAAATATGTATGTAAAATTGTATGATTATATTAGAAAATCATTTTTGTATATTTATATAAATAAAAGAATATCTATCTCTTTGCTGCCAGAGTGGTGTCGGAGTGGACGGCTGATGCCTCTCTCGGACTCAATTCAAGGAAAACGAAGGCAATTCTATTTGGGCACACCTACATTGATTTGGGAGATGGTGTCGGTGTTCCTTTCTCCGACTCTGTCAACAGCCTCGGGATGTAACTTGATTCCAAGCTCTCATAGAAATCCCATGTAGATGCCTTTAATCATTTAGTCGAATAAGTATTTATAGTTTTCGCTTTTTCTGGAACTACACTACCGGGGTCTTGTGTGTGAGGCTGGCTGAGGCGCTGCTGTTCCCTTACCTAGACTACTGTTCGGTAGTATTGCTCTATGTTTCACAGGAAATACGAAACTGACTGCAGGTGTTACAGAACTCATGTGTTCGTACGTGTTGGGTCTTAGGAGGGGCGATCATCTCACCCCTCATCGGAGGACCCTGGATTGACTGCGCACTAATACAAGGAGGCAATATTTAACTACAATATTTGAGGGGTTGACTAGAGAACTTACTCCATCCTTAATGTGCACCGAGACTGGAAGACGATCTTTCCAAGTCCGAGGTGCGAATTTTTTGTAATTCCCTATACCTACCGAGATTAGGAATATTCCTTTCTTCAGTAGGGTTAATACCGCAATTAAGGAATACCTCTTCCAACTCGAGTAACATCTCTATGTGTTAATTTATTATGTGCTGTCCCACATACACCTTTCTTTTAGCGGTATGAGTGTATTTAAGGGATGAGTGAGAGGAGTGAATGACATATTTTGTAGTGTGAATGTGTTTAATTTTAGCTCTTTGACTGATAGATATTAAGATGTATTTTATAATTTATTTGCTTTGAACAAATTGTTTTATGCCAACTGCACACTGTGATATTACTATTGATTATAAGACTGACTTACTGTGATAACCTCGAATATTTAAGATTTTATAGCGACTGTGATATCATCGAATGATACTTATGTGCACTATTTTATTTTGTTCGATTTGACTTGTACTATCAATGTTTTCCAATTTTGTAAATAATTTGCAAATAAATGCATATCTATCTATCTCTCTCTCTCTCTCTCTCTCTCTCTCTCTCTCTCTCTCTCTCTCTCTCTCTCTCCCTTCCAGTCTTCCTCCCGCGGCAAAAACTTACGCTCTCTCTCTTTTATGTACAGGAGCTCTATATATCAGCCTGATCTAACAGCTGTGCAAATATAATAAAGATTTATAAAGATATATATATAACTCGCGAAGAGTCACGAGAATCCTTAACGAAGCGAGCTTTCGAGTTTCCTCTATAGTCGGGTGCGCCATTTCACTTTGTTCAAGTGGTCAAACTTTCGCACATTCTCTTCAATAATAATCCGCCGGATATTGGAATATACCCTGCATCGCCACGGTGCAATATTATAATACGGAAATCCCACATATAGATTTTCAAAAAGATTCAGTCCATTGGAGATCAGCGATACACATCTTTTTGGTGATTATGGTTTATTTGAATCGTTAAATATCCCCTACGACGAGCTTGGCCAGCTTATCCAACTAATATAACGCAGTCATCGGAGCTGAAATTAAATTTATCTGCGAAAAAAGCTACAGTGCGATTCTTCACAGTATCTCTCGCCCGCAGTTGCTTTGCCTCCAGAGCACAGGCAGTAGTGGTTGCGACGATGCGAAGCGCGCCGAGATAATAAAGGCTCATCGCCTCAGCAGAGTCAGCTACATACCTATATGTACATATATAACGCTATCTGACGGAAGTACGGCTCGACGCTCTGCTCTCCTCAAAGAACGAGAATCGCGCGACCCACCAGCCGAAATGCGACTTCACCAAGGCTACCTTCACCAGGTGCACCTTCTATCATATATAGGTATATATTACCCATATACACGACTGACCATTACTCGGCCATTACACTGATTTCACCTCTATGAGAAAGCGAATTGCTCGCGACCGACTTTTATGCCCCTGCACTTATACGACCCTCGTTTTATGTATCGCTGCGTTCGCGCGGAGGGAGGGTGTAACGAGCTTTGATGCGTCTTCGAGCGTCCTTCAAAATTTCTCATACGGCTGCAGCTTGACATACTTATGTATATTATATATATACGTTTTTTCGATTAGCAAATCTTATCGAGAGCTATTGAGCCTCGGGCGACAAACAATTTACTACGAGGGAGAAATCTTGACAAAATCATTTAAAAAAAAAACAGTAGGAAGAAAAAGACGAGTCGCGATATCTCTATATACATTCGCGTGTTGCTTATACCAGCCGCTTCTGGTGGCACGTACCTATACAAGCTGTGCTCGTCGCTGACAAGCCGCGCGATCGATTAATAGTTTGCTCCCCGCGAAATCTCTACATCTCCGGGCCTCTTCTGCACGCCGCGCGACCTCTCCTATATATGTATATATATATAACGAGGTGAAGGAGAGAAAGGGAGGGAGAGAGAGAGAAGCTGCGGAGATGTCGCACGGCGCGAGGTAGGCAAGAGAGGAGGAAGGAGGAAATTGCGAGCTGCCTCCGGGAAAACAGAAATGTCTGTCGGCCTGTCAGCCGAGCGCTTCGCCACCTCGCGCGCGCGCTGCACCGGCGTATATACCTCTGTCGAGCAGCTGCACCAGCACCAGCAGCATCATCGATCTTTTGATCTCTGCCGCTCGTGGCGTAATAGGCGTTTTGCTTCCGCGGTTCTCGAGGGGGCAAATCTGCTCGCGGCGGCGCGGTGGCGTTGCCGACGAGAGACACCTCCTTATTGCGTGCTAATTGCCGCCAAGCCTTCGTGCCGCGGGAAAATGAGTGTCTGAGAAAGAGAGCTCTATAGAGCTTTGTCGCAGCTCTTGATTGACCGAGACCTCTGTGTGTGGTTTTTTTCTTATCGCGCTGCTCTTATACGATTATGTTTTTTTTTCAAACGCTCGTTCGAGTTCGATGGGTTAACGTGTAGGTGAATCCGTAAAATTCGCCAAATATTTCTTTGAAAATACTTCAAAGTATTCGTTAAACAACGTATCCGATGATTTTTACAGAGCAAAAAAGTTTAATGGCTCGATAAGAAGAACGATTCTTATGAAATCTGTTAGCCTAAGCGATTTGACGCACGGAACACTCTTAAAAATTTATGTGCACTTCGCCCATCGCCCATAGAAAAAGCGTACTTCGACCTAGAGATTTGCCTAAGCTCGGCAGACACACACACACACACACAGAGCCTGGGATGATTTTCGTTGATGTTCGCGGCTAAAGCCGGAAAAGGCTTGTAACGAAAAAGAAGGAAAAATTAAAAATCCCCTCACTCGGACTATAGGGATAGAAATGAAAGCGCACCGGGGTCCCGGACAGAATGGAACAAGGGTCAATCTCGTCATCTGATCCAGAAAACGTGCTCGGCATACATAACTCGTCCGTGATGTAAGACCGAGTGCGTGTGGATATATGTATATACGGGGGCCTAGGCCGTTTAGCCTCTCCTATAACTCTTATACTCATCCCTCAACTCCCTACCTATACGTGCAGCACAACTCGAAAAATATATTCGGCGATTGTCCCTCGTATACATATAAAAATCCTCCAAACCCGACTAGTCGATTAATTTTCATATACCGCTCCCTTTTTTTTTCTCTCCACATTTTTTTCGTTATATACTCTGTTCCTATATAGGCTGGACGTATAATCTCTTTGTAATCGCGCAGTGCGAGTGTGCGAGATTATGATATCAAGGAGCTGGGACTCGAGTTGTAATTGAATCTCGAGGCGGCTCGTGCAGTGGTATAATTGCAGGGCGACACTTGATGCGAGACGTGCGCCAAGAAACTACTGAGAAAAACCTTTGACGCGCTACATTTGCGTATATATATATGAATATACGTGTAGTGCGGGAGCTGCTGCTGAGTTTTTCTGGAACAGATATACTCGACCAGATCCAGGTCCACAATTTACACTTAACTTTCTCGCTACCGAGGAAACGAGGAGCTTTTTATTTCCGAGATATTCGTATATATCCTCGAGACAAAAATAAAAACTATCCCACGCGATCGTGGCGATAAACCGTCATGGGTCGAGTAAAAATATTTTTAAAGCTCGGAGCTTGGCTCTTTTTCGGTTACACAACACGCACGTTTCGCCCTGAATGTCCGCAGTGTTCACCGTAAACCGCTGCAAACGCTGCTCGCTAATAAAATCTATAAGACCGCGAAATAAAAAAAAAAATAAAAAACCATATAACTATACTCGATCGAATCATCGTGAAAGTTTAATAGAAGCTCGCATATAACGCCGCGCGGTAAATTTCATTAATTTTCCCTTTTCGCGTATACGATATAATGCACAAATAGCACCGATGATTCGCAGTGTCAATAAGCACGCAGCCGGTGTAAAATGAGCATCAGTCGAAATCGGTCGACAGTCGCGGAAAGATCGCGTAGACAGCTGCAGCGCTAATTGTCCTAATTGCCGGGGGCGCTATATCGAGACAAAGAGGATGCTCTAATGTCCTAATGACGTGTCGAGCGATGGCCGGGGGGGGGGAGTGGATTCGAGTTATCCACGGGGCTACAGACTGTATCCCTCGATATCCGGTTAGCGCGCGCTCCGTCTGCACTTCCTATATACATCGGGACTCGTGGATTAACATCTAATTCCACTCGATGCACAGGCCGCAAAACTCGCACTATACTGGCTACGAGCGTAAGATATAGACTGGACGTGTGAAATGGGTCAGAAGATCGCGAGACTGCGTGGAGATCGAGCGGCTATATCAATTACTCCATTTGCCCGCAGGTGTGCAGCATAAGGTGCATTAGCGTTCGGCCGGTGAATTTTCGATTCACCAAGCTGATAATGGATTTTGTATACCTTTATTTGATGCTCAGATTGTTCCTGCCGCTATATACGAATTACTGTGCGTCCATACCGATTGTTTTGAAAAACAAAAATAAAAAAAAAGGTGAAAACATCGAAGGCTACGATGAAAGCCTGAAAAATGCATTTTGCATCGAGAATGCATCGAGAATGCATTGAGTTAGTTCGGTGCAGATCGCCATTGAATGTTCGTTAAATTTTTGCGCATGAAACTATATGGGAGGAGGCGGTGAAAAGAGAATATACACCGCGTAGCTCCATTGAACTCTGTAGGCGCGCGTTGACAATCAAAGACTGACTCTCTCTCTCTCTCTCTCTCTCTCTCTCTCTCTCTCTCTCTATCTCACTCTCACTCTTACTCGACAGGTGACATATAACTAATTAGCCAAAAAAACCGTTGACAAGGTCGGTTCTTGTTCCTCGTATCGGACAAATAGCAAATATTTCTCAATACGTTCCTATCGCATTCTTGTCGCGAAACAATTCTTTTTAGTTGGAATTCTGCCGCTCACAATAGCGCGTGCCTCTCGCCTTTCGCATCGCTTTCCCGATTTTTCCAAGACATCAAAATGAGAATTTCTTTTCCCAGGAAACGTGCATTGCGTTATTAGAAGCATGATTACACCACCTCTACGCGAATACTTTTACTGTGGTGTTACAACGTATATACAGACGTAACATCTCATTCCGCCTCGAACAACAAGTCACATGATCATAAACAATAATTGCGGCGCCGCTTCGATTCACGGCAAATAGAAGCTGAGAGAGAGAGAGAGAGAGAGAGAGAGAGAGAGAGAGAGAGAGAGAGAGAAGCGCCAAGTCGAAAAGTACTCCAAGATAATTGGTTCTCGACGGCTTGACTCGCCGTCGATCGGCGCGCGTCAGCTTGACAAGCTCTGCGTCAGTTCCTCATCCGCGCGCTGCTGATCCACTCTTTTTTTGCCAATGCATTCGCCGAGCTCGTTATTATAGGCAATAAGACCAAGTCGATAATCGCCGACGCTTCTGCTTTACACGAGCGCATCGATTGCTGCTCTCCGATAACTCTCCGTATATCTATGCGCGACTCTCGATGAAATTATCGCAGCGTCTTTTTTTTTGCTCTGATGAACTCGCTATAACGACCTCGAATGGGACGAAAAGAATGAGCCTCGTATTCTAGGATAGTGTCCCAGTTGTGTATATCGACTGATTGCGATTGCCGGTGAAATAACGTACATCCATTCGGTGTAAATACGTATCTGATGGTTTTAGCGGAGCTATTCTTGAACTGGATTCTATATTACACTCCCACATCGTTTAAATTGGAATAATAGCGTCTGATTGCGTGAGTCATTATTATAGCCGCTTTACTCACGACTGCATGCAATTATTCACACCTTTTTTTCGCACAAGTGGGCGTGTACCGTAGTTTTTTTATAAGCTTCAAGTTTTCGAAATACCTAGGATTTGTAGTTGAGTGTACGGTGAAATCGAAGTATGAGGTTTCGGTTTTGTTGGAAAAAAACTGGAGGAAAGTAAAAAGCTTTTCTCTGCACCCTCAGTAGCTTGTTCAAGGAAAACAGATAATAAAAATTGATTGAATTATCGAGGACGTCAATTAGAATCGTTTATTTAAGAAAAATATGTTTGTTGCTGCTTTGGCGTTACGTGTCATTAATCACACGGAGAAAGGAAATCACCAGAAAAACTGATACTAATTCCTAGCAAAATGCCAACTTATAATACTAGTATCTTATTTTCGAGTGATTGGTACATATAATTGCTGTACTATACATAGTCTACTATGCTAGTATCGGGATTATGGCTACTCAAGTTAGTACGCTGATTTTCGATACGTGGTACGGATTTTTCCGGTACCACATGCCGTTGTAGTAGCAATAATTTCAGCTGCTATAGCCTTTGAAAATCATATCAGAGCCATTGAAAACCCCCGAGTAAATTTTTCAGCTACAAAATTGTATAATAGCATGAGACACTGAATTTGTTTATTAATTTTATACTTGTATTATTGTTTATTTTATTTTGCATTGACAGGTATTTATAAAGTGAAATTGCTAAATATGTAACAAGTTTGAAATTAGTATGCAAAACCGTTACATTGGAAAAACCCATATTGGCATGGTGAATCAAAACTACAGCTAACCCCAAAAATAGAGATGTTAAGTCTATAGCAGCTGAAATTATTGCTACTACAACGGCATGTGGTACCGGAAAAACCCGTACTACGTAGGGTAAAAGTGGGTATTACTGCGGTTTTTTAGACTAGGTGAACTTTATCAACGGAAATAAAAAAAACGAATGAAAAGATTTTCACCATTCCTTTTGCATGTAATTCATTAACTCATTATTCTTATGAAAAAAAATTTAAACACACCAAATCAAATATATTTTTAATTATAAATGGATATATGTAAGGGCAGTTTCTTGCTTAAATTACTGCGGGCACTCATGTATTACTGCGTACCGTATACTGCGAAAATTTCAATTACTGCGCA
>UELV01118801.1:0-22754 GCA_900490015.1 Megastigmus stigmatizans | reverse complement strand
CTCTCTCTCTCTCTCTCTCTCTCTCTCTCTCTCTCTCTCTCTCTCTCTCTCGCTTTCACAGGACTCGAGTTTCGCGCTCGAATTCAGATTATTATCGCGAGCCATATTCACCATGAACTCATCTCATGTTAGAGGTTGGCAGTATCAGACTTCCGAACTCGAATGGAATTATAAATAACAGCAACCCTACACAATATACTCATTTTCATGATATACACTCTGTATGAGTACTCTTCCCTGTTCGTGATAATATAATAAAATATAATATAATATAATATTGAAAATTGAGCGGAAAAAGTTTGAAACTAATAAATAAATTAATAAATGAAAAGAAGCCCCATTAAAATCGATAAATAGTTGCGATTTGAAGTATAAAAATTAATGTTAAAGTCGATAAAAACTTACAACTATAATAGTTAAAATGACCATTAAGGTCGATTAAATCAATGGATTTTTTTATCAATTCCAATCGACTTAAATAAATTGTTTTTAATTGGTTTATATCAACTAATTTTTTTTAGTCGATAGTGTAAAATATGATATTAACACGTGCATTTTAAGTGGATTAAAATTTTTTTTATCGACTTTAATCGACTTTTTTTAGCAGGGATCACATGGCTGATACAATGGTTATTTTACTATCTGCAGTGGAATGAAATTGACGGAATCCAATTTTGGTGCGGAGAGATTAACTTGTTAGATTCTAGAAACCATTTGAGCTTTTTATTAATTATTTTTTTTATTAATTTGCACATGCAACAAGTAAGAGATATAGGCCTGTAGCTGTCTTTTAGATGCAGGTTTTTCCCAGGCTTGGTATTCGAGATTACAGTTGCTTCTCTCAATTTGTTAGGAATGATATTCTTTAACCATATGCTATTAAAGATTTCGAGTAGCGAAGAAGGTAATTTTTTTAAGAATATGTTGGGATATTATCTGATATTATCTGACTTTTGTATAAAAAAATTTTAAATTCCCACCCGGCTTATACATAAAAATTTTCTAAGACTTACATGAGATCTCAGGTGAGAATCTCATGTAAAAAAATTTAAAAGTCTTACTTTCGGTTTAGTGACTAAGTCGAAACTGACTTTTGTATAAAAAAATTTCAAAGCCCAACCGGTTTCATTTGAACAATATTTCATTGTGAATAATTAATTCTAGATTACTAGTTTAAAAAACAAAAATTCTAAGACTTACATGAGATCTCAGGTGAGAATCTCATGTAAAAACTTTAAAGTTTATCGTTACATGAGATTTTTCAGCAGGGTAGACCATCTTAAAGCAACACATTAGCAACAAAATACGCCACCTATAAAGTTTCAATACCTAAAATATGTTAGAAGTTAGAGACGTGGCTATGCTATAGTATAAGTCTTACACTAGCGTATCCATTGTACCTTGATAACGACTAGAGGAACAAAATCAGTTTTTGCGTAACAAATTAGCAACAAATTAGCAACAAAATATGCAATTGGTTAGGTTTTGGGGAAATGAAGTGGCTATACCAGCGTAATATACATTTATTTTTGGTGCTGAGTAAAGAATAAGGGGTCTATTGGACGATCGCATTTTTAATACATATAGATAGAAGAAATTTATATAAACTAAACCCTAAGATATTACACCGTAAGTCCGGCGCTCTCGAATTTAGAATTTTAAACGGATAAAAATATTATTATTGTCGTTATTATAAATAATTAACATAGGCTCTTTACTATTATTTGTTACTGTAAAATATTTATAATTAATTCTAAGGAAATAGTAAATTGTAAATTCTTGGTAGCTAAGGATCATTTTTAATTTATTATTTGTTTGCTTGGTAGTGACGTGGAAGTTAAGCTCATTTTTAATTTATTTTTTTTTTTATAGTAATTTATTTAAGAATATTTTTAGCGAAAAAAATTCCTAACTTGGAAGCATCGCGTTAATTCATCTATATTGTATCTAATTGAATATAAAATATGAAAATCAGAGAACTATTTTGTGACGTTAAAATGTTCAACTCGAGAGAAAAAAACTTATGACCAAGAGTCCTATTTGCAAAAGGTAGAATTATATATGAGAATAAAATTCATACTTTCTTCAGTTAACCCAATTACAATAATTTATTCTATGCACATTGTTTATAGCAAAGTATAAACTGCAAAGTGTAAATTCTTACAATACTATTAAATAATTTTTTATGTTAAAAAAGTGATTAAGTACACCAATACATACTTTTTTACCATTTGAATTAATTTATTCTGCTGCAGATATATGTTAAATATAAAGAAATATGGTATTCCTGGCGATATTCAAAAATTTAAATAAAAAAAAAAATTTGACTTTGTCGAGATTTGAACAAAACATTAAGGTAAAGGAAGCTAAGTGCCAATGAATGGACAGCAGTATTTTAATTGATTCTTACTTACTACGAAGCGAATTACCTGTAGACCATCATTGTCCACCCTATGCACACATGATTTAAGATCAACAAGAAAAAAAAATAATGCTAAAACTTCCATTTGTACATTTAATTTCGGTACGTACTTTGAGTTTATCACGATATTGCTTTATAATAAAATAATCAATATCTTTAACATTCTCTACAGGAAAATATATTGTAAGTCTAAAATGTGTACGACAAAATATAATTCGTTATGTGAAATAAACATCGAAAATTATAGGGTCTTCGACATGTGAGATTAGAGTGAGATCCGATGTTGCCACCGCAGTCGGTAGACCCAAACCACTTGTTCGAGGTTTGATAACCTACCTATAGCATCTTTACAATTACTTTAAAAATTGAATAATAGGTAAATTTGACGCACTTAATCCCGTTGTTAACAGTCTATTTTTAAATATACTATTTGATAAAAATACTTCTGAGTATTCAGTGATTATCGAAGCTCCTTAAAAACATAATAATAAAAATTTACAATTCTCAGGCTTTCTCATACAATTATGAAAATGTATAATATTGCACCTTAAGCTGATCATAAATCCATTCTTGCATTTGTATCACCTCATCGTTATCATCAGTAAAACAATAATCGAATTGTAATTTCCACAATAAGTCAAGATATAATTTAAAATCATAAGAGTTTTCCAAAATTCAAATGTTCTACAAAGGGGAGAGTCAATAAGTGGTAGATTCAGCAGTTGCAAGAGGAAACAGAGTCCAAATCCAACGTTCAACTAATAGCGTACCATGCGGGACGAAGAGGTAGCGCACAGATACAACCCCTATATGCGAGGGTATATGCCATTGCGCCAATTGCACCGAGCGTAGCACAGCAAAACAAATATTTGTTTGTGGTATTATCACAGATATGAAAATACGTAAGATGCTAATAAGTTCATTGTTTAAAACTAAATTTTGGCACTTATCAATTACAAATAAATTGATTTGATTTGAAACCATGTTCTTAATTGTTAATAATTGATGACATATTCCAGCTGTCAATATTCGAAATTGTATATTTTCTTTGATTTCATTAAAATAATTATGAATTGAAGTCATTTACACGGTGGCACTGTAAAAAGAAAAATTAAATGAACGATAAATTATGAGGCCTAAAATTTAGCTGTAAATTATATCGTTAATATCGTTCGACGCATGTGCGCGAAGCAGGTGAACCTCCGTGCCAGAATCGCCTGCTTTACGAATTAGTACCCAAATACATTATAGTTTTATACTCTTGCGATAGCACTTGTGCCACTTCACCCCCCTGTAATATGTCTTTGACAAAGAATGTATCTGTAATGTTTGATGGAAATCGAAAAAAAAACGCGGAAACTCACTTTCTCTTTAACCTCCACTATTCTCACTCATATAGTTGTTCGGCAATAAGTCAAGATTTTAATTAATCGTCTTACAATGTATAGTCAAGTAGGAGGTTATATACTAAAACTATAATTTAAAATCATAAGAGTTTTCCAAAATTCAAATCTTCTACAAAGGGGAGAGTCAATAAGTTGTATATTCAGCAGTTGCGAAAGGAAACATATTCCAAATCCAACGTTCAACTATTAGCGTACCATGCATGACGAAGAGGTAGTATGCCATTTCGCCGAGCGTAAGCCACCTCACCATCACACATAGTCTCCTGGTAGGCGGGTCGTAGTCGGTCGAGTCGCAATCGCCAATAGACGTCTCGCGGCTCCAGTAAGTATTCATTGTGAAAGATCATGTTTTAAAATAAGTTAAACATTGTATGAACTTTAAATACATTTAGACTGTTTTTTATCGTTCAATTACAACCCCAAAAAGCAAATAACACAGTTTCGGTATTTCGGACCAAACCGATTTTTTTATTCGGCATTTTGGACCTTAGCCATAATTGTTTTCGGTATTTTGAACCTTCGCAATATAGTTTTTCGGTATTTTGTCTTTCCTAACTTCAACTTTCGGTATTTCGATTTTCCGATCTTCGACTTTCGTCAAAATGTTTTTCAGAATTTATTGTTTAGGGAATCGGACTTTCGGTATTATGAACCACACTCACCTCCAAGAATAGTCAGGCACTATTTCGTTTAAAAACTCACTTTTGCACTGTGAATTCCACTCTGTCCGCTGCACCACCGATGGGGAGCCAATTTATGTTGCAGTTTGAGCAGTTTCTGAAATTCAGGTGAAGTGCAACTCACGGCAGTACGATTTAAAACAGGAGCACACACCAGGGCCATCCGTCAGTGGATTCAGAGAGAGAGACGGAGAGAGGGAGAGTCAGAGACAGAGAGAGACAGAGGGAGACAGAGAGAGACAGACAGAGACAGAGACAGAGAGTTACAGCGAGGGCATAAGAGAGGTAGACAGAGAGAGAGATAGATATAAGTTTATTTGTAATAATTTACAAAATCTACGTGTTTACACAATATAGATATTTCCTTGAAGTATACATGTTTTTTTTTTTGGTTTTCGCAATCGCCCATTTTCAGTCTTTCTATGACATCACAGCTTATTCAGTCTTATATTCTTTCAGTCATCGAAAAATTAGAACTTAATATCACAGAGCATCTAAGTCAAAGTCTGAGTCTGGTGGGTCAATTGATGACCAGTCGCAGTGACACAGCAATTCATTAAGCTCCTCATAATTTATCTTATGATAATTTCTATAACTAAAAACATCATTTGGAGGAGAAGCAATACAAAGGTCAATAATGACATCAATAATGCTGTGCCTACTGTGAAAAGGTGCCAAATTATTCCCAAAGTCACGTACCGTATCGTTATAGTCAACAAGTATTATGCCAATCCATGTATGAGATGTGTCGTTATGATGCGTTGAGCCGTGCTGGATGATCTTAAGGGAGAGTTCATTCGAAAGATTCGTAATAAACTCTGCATCACCAATCGCCGATAACATGTCTGCATTCAGATCCCCCATGATAACTTTATGGCTGTACTTGCCGCATAAATCTCGTACGGAGGAAAGAAAATCAGGGACTCTATCAAAAGCAATTTTTGGGGGCCGATAAACTATTCCCATCAAGACTGGCGGTAAGTTGCCTCTTTGTACCTCACACATGAGAAATTCCGGTATTGATGATTTCATTGGACCCGTACTTTTTGATGTAGACAAAACTTTGACTTTGAACTCATTTCTGATATATAAGGGAACACCACCGAGAGAGGAAGAGAGAGAGAGAGACAAAGAAAGAGAGAGAGAGAAACCGAGAGAGGCAGAGACAGACTGAGATTGTTTGATTGACTAAAAATCTTATCTAGGAGATAAAATACCTAATCCAGATTTCAATTCATTTTTCGAGCAGAAACATTTGCAAATCTAAAGAAGGAAAATCGGAGAATCTTTTTATACAGTAAACAACTAAACTAGTTAGCTGCACTCTTGGGTTGTAGAAGCCGAAAGTTTGCATGGTTATTTACAAAAATAGTAATGAATTTAAAATATCACAATCAGAACATCTTATCTGGGCGATAAAGTACCTAACCCAGATTTCAATTGATTTTTTAAGCAGAAACCATTGTAAAACTGAAAAAGGCAAATCAGAGAATCTTTTTACACAATAAACAACTAAACTAGTTAGCTGCGCTCTTGGGTTGTAGAAGCCAAGAGTTTGCGTGGTTATTTACAAAAATAGTAATGAATTTAAAATATCACAATCAGAAAATCTTCTCTGGGCGACAAAGTACATAATCCAGATTTCAATTGATTTTTTAAGCAGAAACCTTTGTAAAAGTAAAAAAGGCAAATCAGAGAATCTTTTTACGCAATAAACAACTAAACTAGTGAGTTGCACTCTTGCGATTTAAAAGTCAAGAGTACGCTTGGATATTTACGAAAAATCAGTAACAAATTTAAATTATGGGAATCACAAAATGTTAACTGCGACGTAAATATTATACATAATCCAGATTTCTATCGTTTTTTTAGCAGAATCCATTATAAATCTAAAAAAGGAAAATCAGAGAATCGTTTTACGCAATAAACAACTAAACTCGTGAGTTGAACTCTTGGAATGTAAAAGCTAAGAGTTCGCTTGGATATTTACGAAAAATCAGTAATGAATTTAAAATATGAGAATCACAAAATCTTATCTGGGAGATAAAATATTATACATAATCCGGATTTCCATTGATTTTTTTCGCAGAATCCTTTGTAAATCTAAAAAAGAAAAATCAGAGAATCTTTTTACTCAATAAACAACTAAACTAGTCAGTTGCACACTTGGGACGTAGAAGCCAAGAGTTTGCATGGTTATTGACACAAAATAGTAATGAATTTAAAATATCAGAATCAGAAAATGTTATCCGGGACATAAAATACCTAATCCAGATTTCGATTGATTTTTTAAGCAAAAACCTTTGTAAATCAAAAACGGAAATACAGAATCATTTTATCGCAATAAATCTCTAGACTAATGAGTTGTACTCTTGAGATGCAAGGGCCGATAGTTTGCTTGATTGTGTACTAGCAAACTCAGTAATCCATTTAATTTATGGAAATCAGAAAATCTTAACTGGGAAAAAAAATACATAATCCGGATGTCCATTGATTTTTTTCGCAGAATCCTTTGTAAATCTAAAAAAGGAAAATCCGAGAATCTTTTTTCTCAATAAACTACTAAACTAGTGAGTTGCACTCTTGGGATGTAAAACCTAAGAGTTTGCTTGGTTATTTCTGCAAAATCAGTAATAAATTTAAAATATGAGAATTAAAAAATCTTAACTGGGAGATAAAATGCATAATCCAGATTTCCATTGATTAGTTTAGCAGAATCCTTTATAAATCTGAAAACGAAAATCAGAGAATCTTTTTACGCAATAACTACTAAACTAGGAAGTTGTAGTCTTGGGATGTAAAAGCTAAGAGTTTGCTTGGATATTTACGATAAATCAGTAATGAATTTAAATTATGGGAATTAGAAAATCTTAACTAGGTCATAAGATACATAATCCAGATTTCTATTGATTTTTTTAGCAGAATCCTTCGTAAATCTAAAGAAGGAAAATCAGAGAAACTTTTTACGCAATAAAAAACAAAACTAGTCGGTTGCACTATTGGCATGTAGAAGCCAAGAGTTGGCTTGGTTATTTACAAAAACAGTAATGAATTTAAAATATAAGAACCACAAAATCTTATCTGGGAGATAAAATACCTAATCCAGATTTCAATTGATTTTTTAAGCAGAAACCTTTGTAAATCAAAGAAGGAAAATCAGAGAATAATTTTACCGCAATAAACCTCTAAACTAAAGAGTTGCACTCTTGGAATGTAAAAGCTAAGAGTTCGCTTGGATATTTACGAAAAATCAGTAATGAATTTAAATTATGGGAATTAGAAAATCTTAACTAGGTCATAAGATACATAATCCAGATTTCTATTAATTTTTTTAGCAGACTCCTTCGTAAATCTAAAAAAGGATAATCAGAGAAACTTTTTACGCAATAAAAAACTAAACTAGTCAGTTGCACCATTGGGATGTAGAAGCCAAGAGTTGGCTTGGTTATTTACACAAAATAGTAATGAATTTAAAATATAAGAATCACAAAATCTTATCTGGGAGATAAAATACCTAATCCAGATTTCAATTGATTTTTTAAGCAGAACCCTTTGTAAATCAAAGAAGGAAAATCAGAGAATAATTTTACCGTAATAAACCTCAAAACTAAAGAGTTGCACTCTTGGGATGTAAAGACCAATAGTTTGTTTGATTATTTACTAGCAAAATCAGTAATGACTTTAAATTATGGGTATCAGAAAATCTTAACTGGGAGATAAAATGCATTATCCAGATTTCCATTGATTTTTTAAGCAGAAACGTTCGTAAATCTTTATAAGGAAAATTAGAGAATCGTTTTATCGCAATAAACCTCTAAAGTAGTGAGTTGTACGCCTGTGACGTAAAAGTCAAGAGTTGCTTGGATATTTACGAAAAATCAGTAATGAATTTAAAATATGCCATTCAGAAAATCTTATCTGGGAGATAAAATACCTAATCGAAATTACAATGGGTTTTTTAAGCAGAAACTTTTGTAAATGTAAATAAGGAAAATCAGAGAATCTTTTTAACGCAATAAACCTCCAAACTACTGAGTTGTACTCTTGAGATGTAAAGGTCAAGAGTTTGCTTGGACATGTACGAAAAATCAGAAAGGAATTTAAATTATGGGAATCAGAAAATCTTAAATGGGACATGAAATACGTAATCCAGATTTCTATTGATTTATATAGCAGAATACTTTGTAACTCTAAAAAAGGAAAATCAGAGAATCTTTATACGCAATAAACAACTAAACTAGTCAGTTGCACTCTTGGGACGTAGAAGCCAAGAGTTTGCATGGTTATTTACACAAAATAGTAATGAATTTTGAATATCAGAATCAGAAAATCTTATCTGGGAGATAAAATACCTAATCCAGATTTCAATTGATTTTTTAAGCAGAAACGTTTATAAATGTAAATAAGGAAAATCAGAGTATCTTTTTATTGCAATAAACCTCCAAAATAGTGAGTTGTACTCTGGCTATGTAAGACTCAAGAGTTTGCTTGAACATTTACGAAAAATAAATAATGACTTTAAAATATGAGAATCAGAAACTTATCTGGGAGATAAAGTACCTAATACAGATTACAATTGATTTTTTAAGCAGAAACCGTTTGAAATCAAAAGAGGAAAAACAGAATCATTTTATCGCAATAAACCTCTAGACTAATGAGTTATACTCTTGGGATGTAAAAGCCGATAGATTGTTTGATTATTTACTAACAAAAATAGTAATGAATTTACATTATGGGAATCAGAAAATCTTTACTGGGAGATAAAATTAATAATCCAGATTTTCATTGATTTATTTAGCAGAATCCTTTGTAAATCTAAAAACGAAAATCAGAGAATCTTTTTATCGCAATAAACCTCCAAACTACTGAGTTGTACTCCTGCGATGTAAAAGCTACGAGTTTGCTTGAATATTTACGAAAAATCAGACAGGAATTTAAAATATGGGAATCAGAAAATCTTATCTGGGAGATAAGATACCTAATACAGATTTCAATTGAATTTTTAAGCAGAAACCTTTGTAAATCAAAAAAGGAAAAGCAAAGATTCAATTTATCACAATAAACCTCTAAACTAATGAGTTGTACTCTTGGGATGCAAAGGCCGACAGTTTGTTGGATTATTTACTAGCAAAATCAGTAATCAATTAAAATTGTGAGAATCCAACAATCTTAACTGGGAGATGAAATACATAATCCAGATTTCCATTGATTTTGTTCGCAGAATCCTTTGTAACTCTAAAAAAGGAAAATCAGAGAATCTTTATACGCAATAAACAACTAAACTAGTCAGTTGCACTCTTGGGACGGAGAAGCCAAGAGTTTGCATGGTTATTTACACAAAATAGTAATGAATTTTTAATATCAGAATCAGAAAATCTTATCTGGGAGATAAAATACCTAATCCAGATTTCAATTGATTTTTTAAGCAGAAACGTTTGTAAATGTAAATAAGGAAGATCCGATTATCTTTTTATCGCAATAAACCTCCAAACTAGTGAGTTGTACTCTTGCGATGTTAAAGTCAAGAGTTTGGTTGGATATTTACTAAAAATCAGTAAGGAATTTAAAATATGGGAATCATAAAATCTTATCTGGGAGATAAAGTACCTAATCCAGATTACAATTGATTTTTTAAGCATAAACCTTTGCAAATCAAAAAAGCAAAGTCAGCGATTTATTTTATCACAATAAACCTGCAAACTAATGAGTTGTACTCTTGGGATGTAAAGGCCGAGAGGTTGTTTGATTATTTACTAGCAAAATCAGTAATGAATTTAAAATATGGGAATCAGAAAATCTCACCTGGGCGATAAAATACCTAACCCAGATTTCAATTGATTTTTTAAGCAGAAACCTTTGTAAATCGATAAAAGGCAAATTAGAGAATCATTTTACACCATAAACAACTAAACTAGTGCGTTTCACTCTTGGGATGTAAAAGCTACGAGTATGCTTGATAATTTCCGTAAAATCAGTAATGAATTAAAATTGTGAGAATCAGAAAATCTCACCTGGGCGATAAACTACCTAACCCAGATGTCTATTGATTTTTTAAGCAGAAACCTTTGTAAATCTAAAAAAGGAAAATCAGAGAATCTTTTTAGGCTATAAACCACTAAACTAGTGATTTGCACTCTTGCGATGTAAAAGTCAAGAGTTTACTTGGATATTTACGAAAAATCAGTAATTAATTTAAATTTTGGGAATCAGAAAATCTTAACTGGGAGATAAAATACATAGACCAGATTTCGATTGATTTTGTTTGCAGAATCCTCTGTAACTCTAAAAAAGGAAAATCAGAGAATCTTTATACGCAATAAACAACTAAACTAGTCAGCTGCACTCTTGGGACGTAGAAGCCATGAGTTTGCATGGTTATTTACACAAAACAGTAATGAATTTTAAATGTCAGAATCAGAAAATCTTATCTGGGAGATAAAATACCTAATCCAGATTTCAATTGATTTTTTAAGCAGAACCGTTTGTAAATGTAAATAAGGAAGATCCGATTATCTTTTTATCGCAATAAACCTCCAAACTAGTGAGTTGTACCCTTGCGATGTTAAAGTCAAGAGTTTGGTTGGATATTTACGAAAAATCAGTAAGGAATTTAAAATATGGGAATCATAAAATCTTATCTGGGAGATAAAATACCTAATCCAGATTTCAATTGATTATTTAAACAGAAACCTTTGCAAATCAAAAAAGCAAAATCAGAGATTCATTTTATCACAATAAACCTGCAAACTAATGAGTTGTACTCTTGGGATGTAAAGGCCGACAGGTTGTTTGATTATTTACTAGCAAAATCAGAAATGAATTAAAATTGTGAGAATCAGAAAATCTCACCTGGGCGATAAACTACCTAACCCAGATTTCAATTGATTTTTTAAGCAGAAACCTTTGTAAATCTAAAAAAGGAGAATCAGAGAATCTTTTTAGGCTATAAACCACTAAACTAGTGATTTGCACTCTTGCGATGTAAAAGTCAAGAGTTTACTTGGATATTTACGAAAAATCAGTAATGAATTTAAATTTTGGAAATTAGAAAATCTTAACTGGGAGATAAAATACCTAACCCACATTTCAATTGATTTTTTAAGCAGAAACCTTTGTAAATCTATAAAAGGTAAATCAGAGAATCATTTTACACCATAAACAACTAAACTAGTCAGTTGCACTCTTGGGGCGTAGAAGCCAAGAGTTTGCATGGTTATTTACACAAAATATTAATGAATTTTAAATATCAGAATCAGAAAATCTTATCTGGGAGATAAAATACCTAATCCAGATTTCAATTGATTTTTTAAGCAGAAACGTTTGCAAATGTAAATAAGGAAGATCCGATTATCTTTTTATCGCAATAAACCTCCAAACTAGTACTCTTGCGATGTTAAAGTCAAGAGTTTGGTTGGATATTTACGAAAAATCAGTAAGGAATTTAAAATATGGGAATCATAAAATCTTATCTGGGAGATAAAATACCTAATCCAGATTTCAATTGATTTTTTAATCAGAAACCTTTGCAAATCAAAAAAGCAAAATCAGAGAATCATTTTACACCATAAACAACTAAACTAGTGAATTTCACTCTTGGGATGTAAAAGCTACGAGTTTGCTTGATAATTTCCGCAAACTCAATAATGAATTTAAAATTTGAGAATCAGAAACTTATCTGGGAGATAAAGTACTTAATCCAGATTACAATTGATTTTTCAAGCAGAAATCTTTGTGAATCAAAAAAGGAAAAACAGAGAATCGTTTTATCGCAATAAACCTCTAGACTAATGAGTTGTACTCTTGGGATGTAAAGGCCGATAGTTTGTTTGATTATTTACTAGCAAAATTGGTAATGAATTTAAGTTATGGGAATCAGAAAATCTTAACTGTGAGATAAAATGCATAATACAGAGTTCCATTGATTTTTTTCGCAGAATCCTTTGTAAATCTAATGAAGGAAAATCAGAGAATCTTTTTACGTAATAAACAACTAAACTAGTGAGTTGCACTGTTAGGATGTAAAAGATAAGAGTTTGCTTGCTTAATTCTGCAAAATCAGTAATGAATTTAAATTATGGGAATCAGAAAATCTTAACTTGGAGATAAAATACCTAATCCAGATTACAATTGATTTTTTAAGTAGAAACTTTTATAAATCTAAAAAAGGAAAATCAGAGAATCTTATTATGCAATGAACAACTAAGCTAGTGAGTGACACTTTAGGGATGTAAAAGCCATGAATAGGAATTTAAAATATGAGAATCAGAAAATCTTATTTGGGTGATAAAATACCTAATCCAGATTTCAATTGATTTTTTAAGCAGAAACCTTTCTAAATCTAAATAAAATCAGAAAATCTTTTTAGCGTAATAAACAACTAATCTAGTGAGTTGCACTCTTGGGACGTAAAGACCGACAGTTTGTTTGATTATATCCTAGCAAAATTAGTAATGAATTAAAAATTTGACAATCAGAGAATCTTATCTGGGAAATAAAGTACCTAATCCAGATTTCAACTGATTTTTTAAACAGAAACCTTTGCAAATCTAAAATAAGAATATCGGAGAGTCGATTTTCGCTATAAAATACTAAACTTGTTAGTTGTGGACATGGTCTGTAAAAGCCAAGAGTTTGCTTGGGTATTTACACAGAAATAGTTAGAAAATCGAATCCAGGGATTAAAGCTCTAGGTTTTCTTGATTTATTTACTCGCAAGAAGTCTCGCATAAAGTTTGGTAGATAAATAATGGAAATGTTCATATAGATAGTAATAATATGATAAGCGTGAACATGTATTGTTTGCGTGAAGTGCATTTCTTGATTGATCCAGAATCAGCAATAGGAGTCCAAGAATCCTTCTCCAAGGAAGATGTTTCTGGATGGGTAAATGAACAACGCACCATGGAATGGTGCAGTACAAAAAGGTGTAGACAGGCGAAGGCTCCGATCGGACCCAACGTCAGGCTGGATTGGTTCTGGCAGATGCGGGATCTCGGCAGAGCTGAAGCCAGATTACTCACACAAATTGTCACTGGTCACTGCCATCTGAGAAATCACCTCCATAAGATGGGACTTTGTAACCATCCAACATGTAGATGGTGCGGTGCGATAAAGAAGACAGCGTTATATATTCTATCTGAATGCCCGATCGTATCAGTTCGAAGGAAGGGGAAGCTGGGAACAGGCTTATGTAATTATGAATCCATACAAAAACTAGACGTGAGGGCGGTGATAGACACTTTTGAGTTCTTAAACTTCTTCGAAGGACGGCACTTGCGCCTAAAGGAATAATTGGGGATGTATTGATTACATGAGTGTTAATTACAGTAAAAAAATAACAAATATTAAAAATGCAGTCAATACATAACCTCGAAAAATTGCAAAAAGCAGTTTTTTCAGATTTAAATTTTTTGGAGTTTGCCATTTTACAAGATCCTAGTGAAAACGATGAATGAAATTTTCTGGAATTTTTCTAACCAACTTAGTAATCGTTAAATTTATTGGTAAAATTAGGTTTTTACCCGAAATGCATTTAACATCCATGAATAAGAATCGAGAAAAAATTCAAATTTTTGACACATATTTTGAGATCATTGCAGTATACGTATTGAGTTTAAGGGTTAAAAATTTGTGAAAATTCTTTTTTCGGTATGCTTAAGATAATGCCTCTATGCTCGTCTAAAAACGCTCTTAATCAATTTTTAAATCTTTAACCGGTTATACCCTTTTAAAAATGCAAGTTTCGCGAGCAATGCAAAATTTTATAAGGCTCTAAAGTTAGCATTTTTAGTAAATACAATAGTCTTTAAAGTAATATATCTCCGGTATTCTTTAGGATTTTTCAAAACCTAACTAACCGACTTAAGGATCTTTTAAAGATGAAAAAAGTGAGCCCCAATGAGTTAAAAAATTTTAAGAGCGCCACTTACCTCAGACCCGTAAAAGATGACAAAAGAGGTAAGAGCCACGTTTTTGCATCTAAATATGGAATTTTTTGGAGATAATGATGTAATATTGAAAATACTCCAAAACGCTCCAAAAACAGATTTTAATTTTTTTCTAAAAAACGCAAAGATACGCAATTTCTTGGACTGAGTTAGCAAAATCTGCTGTACATTCTGTGAGTTTAGAAATTTTTTCTAGAACGTAATTCACTAGCTAACGCATAGGCCAATAGCCGTAATCACTTGGAGGGGATAGGGCGGTTTCCTAAATACTAAAATATTCAACTACTTTGTAATAAATGCACTTACGGCAATTAAATTGCAAATAAATGACGCTATTCTAAGTACGTATGTGACGAGCAGAAGGCCTTTTTATTATTTTACGCATCTTAAACATATTTCTTTTTTCTGAAAAACGCAAAAATATGCAATTTTTTTGTAGGTAAATTCGAATATTTTACTTCTAGTAGCATCAATCACCTATACTCTGCTCTCTATCTTTACAGTTGTTGTGCCCGCATTAATTTGACTCTTCGATTTTCTTCCTTATCTTCCGTGGGTCTTTCATCCCTAGTATCTTACCTTCAGGTACTAATCCATATTCTGCATCTGCCACTACATTTCCTCTGCTTTCACATTTTCTAGTTCTGGTCTCTTATCGCAGCATTTACTTTTCATTGCCTAGCTTTAACAAAAATTTATATTGCATTTAACTTCTTGTCTTTATCTTTGTATCGTTTTCCATTCGAATGTTTAAATCTATTTATACTTTGCTAATCTTATTAAACCTTCATTTCCTTCGTATTTACACTGTTCGGCTCTCTCCTGCTCACCACGTGGCCCTTGATCTTCTTTGATTTTCGTCATTCCTATCTATTCTGTTTATTTGTATTCATTTCACCTTTACTTCTTAATTTACTGTTCCTGTTTTTGACGTTTTTCTTCTTTTTCTCACTATTTTTGTTTAAAAACTGCTTTTCCAAACTTATCTTGCATACATCTTATCTCGTTGGCGCGTCATATGACCCTACCATGATTTTCGATATGTGCAAATGATAATTATAATTAAATAAAAGATTGTTTCTTTTACATGCTCGAATACCAATTGTATTAACATTAATGAACATAAATTTTAAATAACAAAGTAAATGTTTAGAATGGTGGAAAGGCCATCGCCGAAACGTCGATCATAAAAATAATTGGTTTTCGGCTCATTAACCCGTTATGACATACCGTACATGACATACACGTCACAGGAAAATTAAAAGCCATAAAATAATTGAAATTTAAATGTTGTGCAATTTGAGTGGTTCTTATATTTTAGTAGGACCAGAATAATGTATAAACGACCTTATATTGAAAAACAAAGTTTTTCCATTTTTCACAGACAATTGAAAAAATGCGAAATCATGAAAATATAAACTTTTAAAATTTTCCAATTTTGTCTCAGATTTAACCGGTTAATCCAATCGATTAAAATATTTTATTAATATAAAAATTATTTTATACTTACTATGAAAAATAGGATAATTGTATTTTTTCATGACAAATTAAATTATTGTATTTTTATATTTGAAAAATATATTTTAGAAATTAGTACGAATTTTCAACACGAAATTGAACTTACAGTTTTTCAGCGATATTATGCATAACTCTCATCAACTTTGATAATTCTTCACACTTAGCCATTAGTTGATACATTGATTTAATATTGTGATCAATAGTATCACAAGTTTTACAGACTGCATCGCGATATGTTTCTAAGCAACCAACTGTGAGTGCGGAGGCCTGTAAAAAGAAAAATTAAGGCTTTCACATAAGATAGTATAAGACAACGTGAATGTATTGTAAATGTAAATTTACTAAAAATTGATAAATATGTGTGATACGCTGGATTTTGACCGTATTTTCGGACAGAATAATAGTGACACAACAAGCAAGTTTTAGCAAGCACAATTTTATCGGGATGAAATATTGCAGTTCAGTGTAACGTTCAACCTAACGAGTGCAGTATGAGCAACTTTTGTATATAATTAGAGTGTGTTACTCTTCTGATTCGTAAAGTGCGTCAGTGTGCGCATGTAATTTCCGGAGTAATTGTTTTTCCGGTCTGCGCGTGCAACCGACACTTGTATTTTTTATTGTTGCACAACAATAAATGCAATTGGTTTTAGATACACTTATATCTTTAATACTCAGAACAATGCACAGAGTTAAAATATGATATCACAGACATGGCTCATATACTCCAATGCTATTCAAAAGAAGAAGTAAATCTTTACAAAAGTCAAGCTTAAAAAGAATGCGTTTTCTCCCCGCTACAACATTTACTGACGCTCGAGAGTATTATCGAGAGTGTCTTAAATTGGGTGTCATGCGAAGGACTGCTCTATAATAAGAGTCGAGGCATAACACTGAGAATGTTCGTAATCACTGCACGAGGCGCTCCTTGGCACCGAATACGAAACTACCCATCCCAACCCACCCACCTCGCTCTTAGACCAATATACTATTTAGGTCCTGTAAAACGTGAATCAAGGGTTGTCAGTAATTAGTACACGATGTACCATTTTCGAAATACGTGCACAAATAGCTCCGCAAGCTATATCTTATCCATTCTCATTGGTCTCGCATGTATACACGCGGAATAAATATATTTAAACGACGACAAAACTGACAAATGTTGAGTATCAATACACCGCAGTGCAGTTATAACGCATTAAAAAAGCTATAAACCGAAACGATACAATTGTGTTTAGCGAAAGCTCGTACTCAGTAGGTACCTTTCCAGGTCCGCTTTAAAACTCGGTCGCATATATAAAAGGCGCAGATGCTCCGGTAAACTATTCCAAAGTCGGCACGATCTGATTGCGAAGGAGTTCTGGAATGTGGACGTACAAGCCCAGGTCAGGTTTAAATAAAGCGGTGAACATCTTTTGGATCCGGCTTTGTCCACGGAACGGAATGTTAGTTTCTTGGATAACTAGCGGGGCTCATTATGGCGGAGGATGGTTGCGAGCAAGCTCAGGCACAGAAAATTTCTAAGTACACGGAACGGAAGAATATTGTCTTTTGCATAGATGGGGTCATATGCTCCCATTTTTTTATGCCTGTCATAATGCGTAGCGCAACATTTTTGCAACGATGCATCTTGAGGCACAATTCTGCGGAGAGATCCAGGAACAAACCTGCGCAGTAGTCAAAATACAGGGAAACCAAATATTTGAGTAACAGAATCTTACTGCTCTGGGGTATACAGTGTCCGCATTTTCTGAGGCGAGATAATGCAGCGAAATATTTCTTTGCCGTCTGAGCGTCACGGGTCACGCCGAGTATTTTTACGGAATTTCTGTATTTCAGATGTTATCCATCCATTATAGGCTCCGGGGGAAGTGACTCGTGGAGACGACTCATAAAGGCATTCGAGAAGAGCGAGTAATAAAACGGACCCTGGGCGACATCGCGGTTTACCGTGAGTGACGAGGAACGTCCACCCGAAGAACAAGCCACGATCTGACTACGATTAATTAGCGAGGATCCGATCCAATCGCATGCTGAGTCTAAGAATCCGTATGCTTGTAATTGTTCAATTAATAAGTGGATGCTAACTAGATCGATGACGCTGGATGAATCCAGCCCGATAACACTATCTCTTCATCGTCAATGACCTCCCGGATGCCGTCTACCATCTTTACTAGAGCTGTATGCGTACTTTGCCGTTTCCTGACTGCAGGGGGTCAAATATATAACCTATGGAAATGAATTCGAGCATCTGTCCAAGAGCCACTGATTCGAGGATCTTGGACGTCACGCATAAAATGCTAATCGGTCTTCTACAGACGAAAAAAACCCAGACAACAGCGAAGTATCAAATATATTGAGCAGGACAGGCAAAATCGCAAAGAGGCAGTCCTTAACGTATATGATGGGGATGTCGTCGAGGCCGCAGGCATTCGAGCGGGCAGACATCGCAGCCTCTACCACATCTGATGCCTGAATATACTTAAAAAAAAACCTGTTATCCGGCCATATTCTTGCGGTAGGCCGCGAGACCCTCAAATGTGGGGAGTTGCTGACATCAATAAAGAGTCTATTGACAGTGTCAAGGTCAGTGGACAGTGAAAATGGTTCCTACGCGCCTATGTTCAGGCCAAGCTCACGAACGCATCCCCACAATTCCGTTGAGCTTTTAGTGGTACAAAATTTGTCGTTAAAGAATGCCGCGATGGAATTCCTGGTCGCTGTCTTGACACGGTTACGGAGACTCTTGTAGAGATCACGATCACTAAGCCATCCAAAACGCTTGAATGCGCACTACGCTCAGTAATCTACGGAGAGTGTTTCTATTTGGGCGTAAAGGTTATTCTTCTACCGTTTGCAACGTAGTTACGCTTTGCCAATTAATATTGGACCTGAAAAAATCGCAACGCATCGAAGTTACGGAAGTAACGTCACGTAATGGAGCGACGCTGACAGCAAGGTAACTCGAAAAACAAGGGACCTTATTGGGTCCCTTGTGCATATATAGTTAACAGTGGAGGGAGATCTGCACACGTGATGTGGTTGCTGCGAAAGAGATTGGACCTAGATCATATGAGTCGCAAAAACTACTGAGAATATTTCGAGGTGTGGAAGGAGCTGCCCAATTGATGCTAAAATCACCCAGTAGTATAGCAAAATCATACGCTATATTGCAGTTTAATAGAGATTCGTCAACATCTGACCAATATCCGCATTTAGGTGGATTGTAGATTACAGCCGCGAGAATCTTAACAGTATGCATGTCGAGCAAAATGAAGATATATTCAGGCCGCTTGGCGTAAGCATCTGGTTGTGGCGCTCGTGCTCCTCAGCGCAATGTCCGCATCTCGATTTGGTTTTGCATGCACTCACGATATGATCCAACCCAGAAGAGTGAAGGCATGGAACACAGATATATGATCATTTGCTCTACATAGTACCCAATCTATACTAATCTTCCCTCGATTACGCAGACGAATTTTGTGTTCCGGTTTCATTTCTACTACGCATGTGCGAAATTTTTTATCACGGGTCGGGTACTTGTGACTACTTTAAAGTCGTCCATAGAAGCATCTGGGATGTTTTGTTCGACAATACAATTGATTATGTTCTCGCTTGTGAGATCGACCGGAACATCGTGGATCGCCATTCTAGGACTCAATTTAGTTTAACTTCAATAAACGAAAGGCAACTCGAGATCGCCGATTTGTCTATAGACTCTTCCTCCACAACGACCGAGCATGAAGGACTGAGTGTTTCGCGCCTAACGTATATTTTTAGCTGCACGGGATTATGGACTTTTGTAAAGCCTCTTAAGTCGCTTGAACGATCGCGTATCGACTCAAAAGTGCTAATCGGAAAAGTTTTGCAGTGGGCCAATGAAATGCGATTAGCCAGATTGTCTTCGACGAGCGAAGAAGCTGCGATGCATGCGTACAAAGAGCTCGGATTAGGATTTAACTGACCTGGGCTTGCACGAGCGGCCGCCAGCTCTTTAAAGCTGTTACATACACGGCATAAATCACCTTTATACGCACTCGATACATTTTCACGTGTTAACATCACTAAATAAGCGCTTGACATTATTGTGAGTGTATTGCTAAATGATTTTATCGCTTCACGAATATTGTCTTTGCGTTCGGATAATCTTTCATTCCCGAACCATGAAATCATTGTGAGCGATCCATACCAATTTTCTGCATCAAGTCGTGAAAATCGCTGGCCGACAGCTGTGGTGAGGCATTGTCGTCTGAGCTGTATGTCCTGTGTGCATGGTAATCCTCCCTCTCTTCCGCAGTTAGTTTAAGCAGGGCTGTCTGAATACTGTGAAACTGTCTGAACCCTGCCTGAAAAAAATCGAGAATGCCGGCTCTGGAGAGATAGCTGATAATTTGGGAGTGTGCAAACATCTCAAGCACCTTGGAAAGAAAACACTGGAGAGCGATAGTACGAAAGTCTGAAACCGAGGATGGAGTTGCAATCTTTTTTAAAGCTACTATCAAGGACTTCACTACAACATTCTGTGGTATCTCAATCGCACCCCTCGCCTGCGATGAAAAATGAGACATGGCCAGAACTATATCTGGAAAGGAAACTGGTTCAAAAGAAAAACCGTCATCAGACGCAAACTGAACGATGTCCATATCTATCTTCTCATTGGGTCCGACTAACACACCCGCAAAATGAGACTTTAGCTCTTCCAGGGTGAAACCATGCAACACCTCTTTACTTTTGAACAAGAGGCTGAGATTTAGCATTTCCCTCTGTGACGTCCGAGAGCGACAAATACCAATACTTTATTTAATATCGTGCATACTTCGCGTTAAGCAATGCGTGTAGGCTGCTCCTTTTTGAGCCAAAATATTTAAACACTCTAGCTCGGGATGGAGCGTTTGTGTAATTGAAACGCGTAAAATCTTGACTGAATCGGTAATATGATATGTTTTATTTGTTAATATTTATTTAACCAGATTTTTACTAGAACCAACTTTTAAATTTTTATTTTAAATTTGAAGTTAATTTTTAATTTGTATGATACGCGATCTCAGGTTTTCGGCTGAAGTGCGGATTTTCAGGTATGGCCCTTTTATATTTAATATTGGCTCTAACCAATAGTTACGCTAATAAAATCGGATCCACTATTATTAGTAGGTAGTGATTTTATTGTTAACTCTGACTACAAACCATATATTAACAACCTATCCTATTGAACAATTCTGCCAGTTTGCAGTTGCTAAATGGTCGGAAATGCTCATAGGTAGGTAATTTCTAGCTACTCTTCACGCCTATCTTTTCAGATGGTCTAAGACTGCTTTAATTGAATAGCAACTACTTCACGCCTATCTGTCTAGATGGTCCAGAAGTGCATAGTAAAAACTATTACAACTTCTCGCCTATCTTCTCAGACGGTCTAAGTGTGCGTTATTAATCGAACAGCAACTACTTCACGCCTATCTATCTAGATGGTCCAGAAGTGTGTAGTAAAACTATTACAACTTCTCGTCTATCTTCTCAGATGGTCTAAGTGTGCGTTATTAAATTAATTTTTAAACTACAAAGTTTTCATGCTTTAAATGTAAAAATATCTACTGTATAAAAATTTATTCTTACTTTTTTTTCTTTTTATTTTGAAATGCGAACTCTTTTACTTTCTGCTCTTTCTTTGATTGATTTTTTTTATAAATATAATAAATTTGATTGAATAAGTTTGACATTTTAATAGAAATGTAAATGTTATTCTTTTATGTAAGTTTTTGAAGAGTTTGGTTTCTAAGAAAATGTTTAGAATTTCTATTTTTAGAAATTGAGAAATTTTATTTTCCTTTAGAGTGTGGAATACACGTCAGACCGCAAGTATGGGTGGTAGACGAGTCCGTCGCACAGGGCAAATCGGTCCGCTTTTATACCCTCGATGGACTGACGCTTGCATAGGAAAGTGTGTAGGAGTGAGAGAGAGAGAGCGCATCTGTCATCTCTCTTGCTCTCACACGTTTTCCATGCAGTTTTCTTATTTCTAAACTTACAGATTAAATAATTATAATTATCGCAAAACAAAGGTACAGGAAAAATAATATTTCATAAGCTCGATTTTATTAAGCCGATAATTAACTTAAATTGCAGTTTGTAAATTGATTTTAAATATGTTAACAACTGAAAAGTTAAAATTTAAACATTGATTAATATTATATTTCTTACCTCAAATTAGGTACATATAATCGATTATCCTTAACAAACAAACTCGCAACAATCTTCGCAATTAAATTTTTGTTCTGCGCTCATTGTTTAAGACAATTGTTTTTCTTATTTCTACTTATTTTGAATGCTTCTAGCATATAAACTAAATATATAACTAATTAAAAATTATTGCAAAATACGCTGTAAACAACACATACGTTGTTTATAACTTAAAAGTCTCTTAAAAATAGACATACGCTAAATAAAGGAAAAATGAAACTACGTAAAATTATGCTTTACACAGCATCCTTTAATATGGCAATTGTTTGAGCCACGGGTCTTGGCGAGCTCTCGCGATTGAGAGCCCAGACGTGCGTGCGCGAAACGTAAAACGTGATAGCCCGGACCTCGTGTTCGTGAAGGAGAGGGTGAAGGGCAAATTAAAACGTTCTTTAATATTGTATTGAGACACTGTGAATTTATTAACTGTTCGTGTGCATACACGTGTGGTCGTGTCGCGGTCTAATTGTTGGTTTAAATAGAAAAGCAGGGCGTTTAATTGCGTCGGTTCTGTGTCAGGTTTTGTGTGTGTGTGTGACTCACGTGT
>UELV01118798.1:0-14133 GCA_900490015.1 Megastigmus stigmatizans | reverse complement strand
ATATATATATATATATATATATATACATATAAGGCGTTAACGAACAGATTATCACTTTCGACGGAATCGGGTAGAACAAAAAATTCTACGCAAAAAATCATTAATAAACGTTTCGATTCGATCAGTATTACTGAGTAATAATCAATTGAAAATTAGTCGATCGCACCAATCAGCGTAAAGTTATAGCCAGTCTGTACTCCTGGTGCTCCGCTTGCGGCTATAGCTCTACGCTGATTGGCACGATCGACTGATTTTCAATCTATTATTACTCAGTAATTACTGATCGGATCATTAAGTTCCTTAATGATTTTTTGCTTAGAATTTTTCGCTCTACCTGATTCCGTCGAAAGTGATAATCTGTTCGTTAACATCCTGTATAAAGGGCGTCCCTCTATCTATGCCGAAAAAGGATCCACCGGATAGAGGAGAAAATTCTAAGACATACGTAACTTTTCCGTTTTCCGATTAAATGCATAATTTTGGAGTTATAGGCAATTGAAAATTTAGAAAATCAGCCAATCAGTTCTCGCCGCCGTTACCGCGCCGGCGACAGAGGAGATAGTGGGCGGAGCTTCCGCGCTACGGCAGAAGCACCGGGGAACGGGAAGGAGAGCGCGTCTAACCTTCCCTGCTAAGCCGTCTTTGGCTTAGTGGATAAGACGCTTGCCTGCTAATACAAGGCGACTCAAGTAGCCGTGGGTTCGATTCCCGTCTGAAACTCGAAAATTTTTTCGGGCTTTTTTCGGACGGAAAAAGAACCATGACTACGATATTTGTAAAAAGTCCCACTGGACAAATTAATTGAAACAAGAAAAAAGTTCCACTGGGCAAAATTGAATAAGAAAAGTCCCACTGGGCAATACCTGGTAATGGCCTAAGCTCACCAGCAAAAGGCCAATAAAAACTATTTAAAAAAACCTTCCCTGCTCTACTCGTTTACGACCAAGTCTTCGGACGGGCAAGCGGCTGAGCGCTATAAGTATAGCTATAGGTATTGCTTGTGTTCGTCGGCTGTCTTCTCACACGGGACACGTGACGCGGGCTTGTATTGGTCGCGTACCCTGTACGAGTATGAATATTGTCTCTGAGGCGTTTCAGCGTATCGATGCGCTATTCGCAAATACAAAATGGCGTGCAAAAATCTATTCCCATAAGGATTTGATCTTTTCTTTTTTAATAATTAAAATATAGACTTGGATATAAACATTAAAATAATATTAAATGAAAATAAATTCACTAAATGAATCTCGTTCATTAGCAAAACTACTTTTTTTATTCAGAAATCCATGGGCTTGAAACGATTTCTGATTAAGAAAATGCAATTGCTTATTATTACAATCATTAAACAGCCTCCAAATTTAAATAATTCAAGATTAATACATTTTATCAATTTTATCGGCCACAGGCTTGAATTTCGATACCTCAAGTGCTCGTAAAAGAAATCTAGCAGTGTTTAGTTTATGAAACTTTTTACACATGCTCTACGATGCATAAATAATAAGCTTTGACAAATAGAATCATTCAACAGCCTCCAAATTTAAATAATTCAAGATTAATGCATTTTATCATGTTAATCGGTCACAGGCTTAAATTTCGCTACCTCATGTGATCATAAAAGAAATATAGAAGTGTTGAGTTTATGAAACTTTTTACACATACTCTATAGCTTCGCACGTATATAACAGCTGAATATTAAAAATTTAATTACTATCAATAATCTTGTGAGGTCAAAAAAGATGCATGCGTTCAATTGAGCTTCTCACAAGTTGTGTCATAAAACATGGTTCGATACATGAGTAATAAATAAATTTCACCCTTCTGTGAACATTTGCAAATGAGCGAGTTAGATTACTTTATCGTAGTAGTATCGAAATTTACCATTAATCCCGTTTCGATATTAAAATATTTTCGAAAACATTCAAAAAGGTATAGAAATTCTCATCTGCACGTGGCTCTCTTGCTACAATATAAGCTGCACGCCCTTGGTGAAATAGAGTAGGTACTTTCAATATTATTAGATAAGGCTTGGAAGCGGAGCAGTCATTTAGTTTTAAATTTAGTTACTGAAATAAGTCACCTTTCAATTTATCGAAAACATACAGATATCCTACGATTTAAACCTTTAAATCAAATAAGCTTATTCGACAGGGGTTATCCTCAGGACTACAAGTTTAGCCAATGCACTTTTTTAACGAATCATAGAGTATGTGTAACAAGTTTTAAAGACTGAGCACTGCTAGATTTCTTTTACGAGCACATGAGGTATCGAAATGCAAGCCTGTGGCTGATTAAATTGATAAAATTCATTAATCTTGAATTACTTAAATTCGGAGGCTGTTCAATGATTATAATTGTTAAAACTTATTCTTAATGCTTCATAGAATCTGTGTGAAAAGTTTCATTTACGACTAGATTTCTTTTATGAGCACTTGAGGTATCGCAATTCAAGACTATGGTCGATTAATTGATAAAATGTATTAATCTTGAATTATTTAAATTTGGAAGCTATTCAATGGTTGTAATTATTAAAAGTTATTCTTAATGCATCATAGAATCTTTCAGAAAAGTTTCATAGAATAAGCACTGGCAGATTCTTTTACGAGCACTTGAGGTATCGACATTCAAGGCTGTGGCCGCTTAAATTGATAAAATGCATTAATCTTGAATTATTTAAATTTGGAGGCTGTTGAACGATTGTAATTTTTAAAACTTATTCTTAATGCATCATAGAATCTGTCGGAAAAGTTTCATAGACTAAACACTGCTATATTTCTTTTACGAGCACTTGAGGTATCGAAATTCAAGCCTGTGGCCCAGTAAATTGATAAAATGCATTAATCTTGAATTATTTAAATTTGGAGTCAGTTCAATAATTGTCATTGTTAAAGCATATTATTAATGCATCATACAGTATGTGTGAAAAGTTTTAAAGACTGAGCACTGATAGATTTCTTTTACGAGCACATGAGGTATCGAAATTCAAGCCTGTGGCCGATTAACAGCATGGTAAAATGCATTAATCTTGGATTATTTAAATTTTGAGACTGTTTAATGATTGTAATAATAAGCAATTGCATTTTCTTAATCAGAAATTGTTTCAATGCCATGGATTTCTGAATAAAAAAAGTAGTTTTGCTAATGAACGAGATTCATTTAGTGAATTTATTTTAATTTAATATTATTTTAATGTTTATATCCAAGTCTATATTTTAATTATTAAAAAAGAAACGATCAAATCCTTATAAGAGTAGATATTTGCACGCCATTTTGTATTTGTGAATAGCGCATCGATACCCTGAGACGCCTCAGAGACAATATTCATTCGTCCAGGGTACGCGACCAATACAAGCCCGCGTCACGTGTCACGTATGAGAAGACAGCCGACGAACACATGCAATACCTATAGGTATACTTATAGCGCTCAGCCGCTTGTCCGTCCGAAGACTTGGTCAACGCAGTGAGCGTATATGTTTTCAGCTAAACGAGTAGAGCATGGAAGGTTATGCGCGCTCTCCTTCCCGTTCCCCGGTGCTTCTGCCGTAGCGCGGGAGCTCCGCCCACTCTCTCGTCTGTCGCCGGCGCGGTAACGGCGGCGGGAGCTGATTGGCTGATTTTCTAAATTTTCAATTGCCTATAGTGCCAAAATTATGTATTTAATCGGAAAACTGAAAAGTTACGTATGTCTTAAAATTCTCTCTTCTATCTGGCGGATCCTTTTGCGGCATAGATAGAGGGACGCCCTGTATATGTATATGATACTTCTTTGAAAATAATTGAAAGGGCATATCAAGATAAGCATGTGAAATTGATCCTGTCACAAATGTAACTCATTGAATGCTCTAACTAAAGACATTCAGAAATGGTGCTAACGTATAAAATTTTAACCCACTAACTGTATTTTTAGGCTAGTTGTGGACAAAAATGTGATTTTCCAATTGTATTTTTTTGTTCGCTTTCTAAGTCACTTTGCCACTTATGACTTAGAAAAAATTCATGATGATGCACTTCATGCGGGAAATAAAACATAATTTTTTCAGCAACTCATCACCAAAACCTGCTTTAAAAAAACATTCCTAAATGTTTTGATGTTGCTTATCTTCTAATCTTTTCAAACGCGGAATTTTTCAGTTCCAAATCGATATGGCAGATATGGCTAATTCATTTATAAGTAGACTCAACATACCTAGGTGAAGTAGTATGATAGTGTGGGTTCTGGATTACACACCTGTGCAAATATCCGGTAAGCGTGTGCAGCCGTAATTATTCATTTACAAATACATTAATCAGCTCAAGTTGCATAATTGAACATTGGTAAGTATATTTAACCCATTAATTAAATAAAATTAATTGATTTATTGACTAATTGACTGGCTAATTGATTGATTTAATGATCGATTGACTAATTGATTAATTGATTGATCGGTCGGTCGGCTGGTTGGTTGGTTGGTTGGTTGGTTGGTTCGTTGGTTGGTTTGTAGGTGTGTTCGTCGGTGCGTTGGTTCATTGGTTGGTTGGTTGGTTGGTTCGTTGGTTGATTTGTAGGTGTGTTCGTCGGTGCGTTGGTTCATTGGTTGGTTGGTTGGTTGGTTGGTTCATTGGTTCGTTGGTTCGTTTGTTCGTTGGTTAGATCATTGGTTTGTAACGTCGAGACACCTTCAGGAAAAATTTTGAATTTAATCACATGATAAATTACCATGCGCATTTTTCTTCTTCCTTTTCGGGTAAGATCATGGATCAATATCGACGGAACACACCCATGGTAAAACAGGACACTTCACTCCTTTAGATCGTATCTAGTTATATCCGAACTTGAGTGTGTGTTCAAGTATAGGTTATACCATTAATGCGTCGAGTATTTATATTGTCTCAAGTTATATACTAATAGTTAGTACCTTTTTTTTTCAATAAATTTGGGATATGTAAGAAAGATTAGATAGAAAAGCATACGAACATTAGTGAGAGGGTTTCCCCAAGTGATCTCCGTATTTATTCCTTGAATCTATATACAACTCTAGGAGCTTAGATATACAAGGATCTATACCGTATTTTATATCTTTACGACGAGCGTTTTTTTTCCTCTTTTATATTTTCCTATTTTCGTTTTAGTATCTTAAGTAAACCGAAACCCGGCCAGCTACGATCTTTTTGTAAAGCAATAAAAAAATATACAGATGCCCAGTTGTGCATCGGGGCGAAGCGAGCTAGAGGCGACAAACATATGTAAGAGATTACCGAGGGCCACCTGATATCTACGATAAACAGATGTGAGAAAAATCCAAGACAGGCCCCGCACGTGAAAAGCATAAAAACGAAAGGGACGTGTAAAGAAATTTTCCCATGTTTTTTCCATGAAAAATTGTACGCCTTTCTATTCTTTTTATTTTTTATGCTAATATGAACTTTTTCGAACATTTAGAACATGCTATAGATTTTAAATAATAAGATATTGCGGAATAAGCGTTTTCAAGTATTTTTAAGTAAATCGATACTCTTTCTCTTGGTTAATTATTATATTTTAGTTTTGCTTCTAATATTGTTTAGCGTTATTAAAAACCGAGTAGTATAATATTTTCAAGTAAATGTTTGTGAATAATAACTAATACTTTTTATAGTTAGGAGTAATTTTTACATTTAAATTAATATCATGTCCTAATTTTATTTAACAAACAATATCACAGCTTCAAATAAAAATAACTTTACTCAGTTGTATTTTAACTTTAGTAACTATACAGGAATTAGTAACAGATGTAACAATAACTATTTGTATCTTTTTATTTAACAAGACATTTTTAATACAAAAACTTCCTTATATACTTTCATTTTTAGGGACGAGCGCAATAATTTATATTATTTAAAATAACGGATAGTTATAAGATTGCGTTTTAGATTTAATTATCCTAATGCAGCGTTACATTTGAACGAATAATTATAGCTGATTAATATTTTTACAACATTATTTGTAGTTTATTTTTAATTTAATTGTGCAAAACATATTTTATACAAAACATTGTCTCGTTAATTAAAGCAGCGTAATTTTAACTTTCAACAAGTTTAATGTTAACCAACTTGTACTTGTTATTTTAAACAGTTTGTAAGCAATAATACAACAATAATACAATAATAAGCAATTGAATCTTGTGAATTACGTTATTACTAGTTAGCAATCATTTCAATCTTTATGTATTTTCATTGTCAGAAACGAGCAACGAAAAATTAATTTAACAATTGAGTAAAATATATCAAATTGCAACCGGTAATTATAACGTTCCGTTTTTAAATATATGATTAGTACAATCAAACAAACAACTACAGTTAAATTCATGTATTTTACTATTAATATTTTTACAAAAACGATTATTGTTATACTATTAAATTGAACCTTCAAACAAGTATAATGTTAATTTAACGTTATAGTTTTTTTTATATATAGTTATAAATAGTAATAAAGCGAGTAATAATGACAATTACATACGATAGAAGTATGTTAATTCTTAATGTTACGCGGCTAGGTTAATGTTTATTTTAGTAATAATTAGCATATGTAAGAGTGTAAACAAGAAAAGAATAATGCACTTAATTTTTAAATACTATTTTTAACATTTTTTTTTACACAAAGCTAAATATATACTTTTTATTGAGTTTAGTCACGGAATATGCATGTTTAAATTAGTAATGATTATTAGTATGAGGGTTATTAAAAGTTCTTATTTTCACTCAGTAACTACTTGTAAAATTTTAAATCCAATACAATATTAAAAACTACCTAACATAAGGAGCTATAAGAGCGACAAGGAAAGCGGTACTACTCCCACCCCGACGCAAAGGGATTTTCCAGGCAATGCAGGCCCAATAGGTATAAATACAGCCGGAAAATTGTGCAGGCCACTCATTTTCGAACTCAGCACCCTATAAAGCACATCGGACTCAGCACTCTTCCAACTACAGCATTCAGCATCTTAGAACGTCACAAACCAGCATCTTAGAATGTCACAATGCAGCATCATTAGAACGTCACGGACCGCAGCAGAAAAACAAGAATTTTATATTTTAAATTTCTTTCGCTATCTAAGTTCCCGCGTGTAAGCACTTCCAAACAGAAAAAATAAACAAAAGTAAGTCTTGAATCCAAGTTTTTATTGTTTTACCATGTTCTCTTTTAAACATCAATAATAAATTCAATATCAAAGAGTCCAATCGTGCATAGCATAGGCACGGTTCTTTTTTAAACACAAATAATAAATTCAATATCAAAGAGTCGAATCGTGCATAGCATAGGCACGGTTCTCTTTTAAACACAAATAATAAATTCAATATCAAAGAGTCCAATCGTGCATAGCATAGGCACGGTTCTCTTTTAAACACAAATGATAAATTCAATATAAAAGAGTCAAATTGTGCATAGCACAGGCACGGTTCTCTTTTAAACATAAATAATAAATTCAATATCAAAGAGTCCAATCGTGCATAGCATAGGCACGGTTCGCTTTTAAATATCAATAATAAATTCAATATCAAAGAGTCCAATCGTACATAGCGTAGGTACGGTTTTCTTTTAAACACATGTAATAAATCCAATATCAAAGAGTACAATCGTGCATATCATAGGCACGGTTCTCTTTGACACATTCATGATTAAAGATCCAAAGGTTTAGTGAGCCTAGTCGTGGCTCTATAGTAAGTACTAACCAATTTTATTACAGGAGTTAGGGAAAGAGGAAGCCTGAGAAAGGGGAGGTTTGTTAGGGTTTTATCAAACTTTTATTTAATTACATAAGAAACACCCGAATTTTACTTGCACCTACGCTTTGTTAACTAGGAAATCCCGAGTTATAGCCTTTTTCGGATGTTGGCTCAAAATTACCACAACAAATGCGGCTAATCCTTTAGTAAGGATTGGTGCGGCATAACAATTACACCTGGTGAATGTTCTAGGACGTAATAGGTTCGTTGGTTGGTTGATTGGTTGATTCGTTGGTTCATTGGTTCATTGGTTAGTTGGTTTTATTTTTTGATTTATTGAATAATTACTGAATAATTGAGTGATTTTAATTAAATTATTAACAATTAATCAAAACACATTATTAATGCCAACATGAGTATTGGGACTAGAATTCATATTCATTGGTTCGAATTGATCGACTTTAAAGTCGACTTATAAATTTCTTTCACGAGCATTCTATTATATATTATACATATATATTTCTCATTATTAATGCTTCGATGATTTTCACTGACAATATTATTGAGGCTATATTATTAACGCTTGAATAATATCCATTGATAATATTATTGAGACTACATTATTAATGATTGAATAATCACTCATTAAAAATTTTCAGAAATTATTAATGCTAATATCTTTTATCATGAAAAGTCTTCATTGCTGAAATATTTATAAGTAATGTAATAGAATAGTGATTACTCATGCAACATAATGATAAGTTTCACGACTTATAAATGTAGGGGTAATCACTCTTTTACCTTCTATTGGATTTATTTCATTTTATTTAAATTTTTAGATCGATAAATAAATTATATATTTTTGTCTTATATTTTTATTTAATAACTTATATACAATTTTACATACAGTTTGTTTTATATTCTGTCATCGCAATCTTGTAAAGCCCCAAAGGTAGAGTAACAAAAGAATCCGGAAGTAAATATTGCTTATCATCACGTAAACTTAAAGCTATTGTATATTGCTTAACAACATGAACATTGTGATGTTTTGATTTGATGTCTCTAATCAACACGTTTAACCTTTTTTTTGTTACTACCGTTTTACATTACCTAATTTATTGTTAATAAATAATAATTAAGGAGAGGATAAGATGAATAAAAAAAATTATTATTACAATTAATTTTTTTATTCCCATGGTTTATTTCCCCAGGTTTCCTCTTCAATTACATAATGATCAATTTGATGATTTATTATTTCATAATTATTTTCTTCCTCGTAATGTTTTTGATAGTTATAAATATCTTCTTTGTCCACAATATACCCATACGTTAATAAGTAATATTGCTGACTCATATTTTTTAATTTTTGTTCCCTAAATCTGTGCCCGCAATCACTCGTAATATTAAATTTTTCCCTGCATTGTTGTGGATGTCTTAACTTGACCGAAGCGAGAAGAGACTCAACCATTCCTGAAGGTAGGAATTTTCGAAATAAGCTGCACTAGGTTGACATTGTACTTTTTTGTAGTCAGCACACATTGAATGACCTTTTTTCCAATGGTAATCCATATGTGGTTGTATTGAACTGGTAGATTCTAGGTAAAATTTTACATTTACAAACCTTTGTTTTAAATATTATTTTCGATACTATAAACATATTTACAGTATATACAAATTTATTCAAATATAATCGAATGCAAATAAAAAATGTGTTACAATTAAAACAATAATACATAAAATATAATCTTTTTTTTTTAATTTATATAAAAATATTTTAAGAAAACTCAAACTTTAATTAAATCATCGACTTTTGAGGAGAAGTGATGTTTTAATAAAACGATATCGCGTTTGGAAAGAAGTTTCAAACTTTACTTAAAAAGAGATCACTTACATTTTGGTATAAAAAGCCAGCATTTTCAAATACATTTCAATTCAAAATTTTATAATGTTTTTATGTTAACATTACATTCTCACCATGTCACAAAATTTTTTTCTCATATTTCAATAATGTCGGATTATTACAATGTAATAAGGGGGTGAATTTAATATGTCTAAGTTCACTTTCTATTGATATGGAATTTAAACTTGAAGAAATTACAGTAGAAACAACTCCTAACGGTCAAAGTGTAGAAGTTGTGTACTGCCACTGTAATCACATACTAGCAGCATTCGTATTGTGAATTATATAGCTATATTTCCTATAATCATCAGCTGTGTAAGTATTAGCGTTTGGTGCCGATGAAATTAAAAGTTCGAAAAGAACAGGAGTAGCTTTATAACGTGCCCGATTATTACCATCTTTGAAAATAATATAACCATGTTCGTTTAAATCTAATTCTGCACCACCAATCATCAATTTATCATTATCAAATCTTGGACCTTACGTGTGGTCAGTCATTCCGTGCTCAATCGTAAAAATTTTTTTTATATATTTTTTTTAAAGCGGATCCCAATCTTTTGCTAGTGCATTGTAAATTACATCTCCTTGTTGTGGATCTTGGAATAATTCACTTTCTGTACTTTTAAGTTCCGAGGTTTCAGCTTCTTCTTCTTTAGGAGGAATATAACTAAATCCTTGTGGAATATCTGTTGATTCTTCGATATTATCTTCGGTAAAATTGATGAATAATTTATATCTTCTTGACCAGATTCCAAATTATCTCGTTTCTTTTTCTTTGTTTGGTATAAATGCATATTCTAAGTCATACTTTTCCACGTTTTCGTCCATAATATTTAAAAGTTGTTCGTTATCCTCACTATGATCGTGTTTTAATTTCTGTTTTGTAATAATTTCAAGTGGTTTTACCAATGGTCTTAAATAATTTTTATGTTCTTTCATAGTCAATGCTTTATATTTATTTCTAACAACTTCAGATGCTTTAGCTAATTGATTAAGTGTATTAAAGTGAGGTGTTGTGTTTCGGTGAGCCATCGTGCTGCTAAAGCAAAACAAATCTTTAATTGAAAACAAAAATACTGTGTGGTAAAGCTTCATTGGGATTTATTACGCTGTCTCCCTTACTAAATGTAAAATATCTGATTTTCAGTAATGTCGAAAATAGGTGAGATAAATACAAATATTTAGATTGTTAAAGACAGTTTGTATGAATATATAAATTTTGAAAACACAATCCATTGGAATTTGTAATTAAACTAACTATAATATTTGTTTTTTCAGAATTTGTCCTTCCACAAATTAAATCATGAATTGTGATTGGTAACAATGTTCCATGACGATGGTGTATTTGATTCTCTTCTGTACGGTTATCTAAATTTGAAATCTCAATATTATCACGCTGCTTTACCAAACGTATGGTGGGAGAATAACTAAATGCATAAGAGGTAGGTCAACATTTATATATAAATTCGAGTAAATAAGACGTTTTTGTTTATGTGAAGTATCATGTCTGAAGAAGCAGAAAATTCCTGGCCAGATGCAGGTAAGCTAATTTAAATTTAAATTTAAAAAATTTTTGAATGTCATTCATTATCGATTATAGATAAAGCACACACTTTTAATACAAGATGTAGTCATTGAATACCCGATAGATAAACAACATGTGGATGCAGCGAACATTGACAGCACTGTTCTGACTAAGGAAGAAATAACAACGGAAATAATTGTACCTATAACTATACTTATCAGGAACGCTTTGGAAACATATTTAGTCTCTGTGAAAAAACAGAATTTAAAGGAAAGATAAGCAGAAGGCAGTTCAGCAACGTGTAGATGAAATAAAGGCAAAAGTAGCAGATGAGAAAAAGCATGATAAAAAAAGTTAATAATTTTCAACTTGAAAGAGTGACTAATGCTTTAAAAATTCCTTATTTTATTGGTGTTTATTCTCGCAATAATTTGCCTGAAAATGGCTCCCGGTGTTTTGAGACAGCCATTTTAAATATAGATGACCCAAAAGGTTAGTTGATTATTTTAACTGCTTTAGTAACTTTAAACCTGCGCAAGAATTATTAGAGTATTTTGGTTCGACTGTTACCATAACACACTATTATAACGTACATCAAGGCTGTAATGAGAGCAATTTTGGTCCAGTTGTGTCCAAAAATTCATCAAGGTAAGACGTATGATCATCGTCGGTAATGTACATTGATGCAAATAATAAAATAATTGGAAAAAACTGCTAAAACAGCAAAGAGAGAGAGAGAGAGCGGTTTGCAGAAAAAGGCTTTAACTGCACGAAACAGGCAGTTTTTACGATCACTCCGTTTTAAGCTGTTAAGCTTAAACAGATCATATACCAGATTTCAAGCTGTAGAACTAATCAGATAAAAAAATGAATGTCCTGGGTATAACAAGATTCACCGTTGACCGACGACCGGATTATAAAAATGCAATCTCATGCTTATAATAGTTATACACAGGTAAATATGGAGAAGAAGTACGAATTGTTATTCAAAATCATATTTAGCCGTACTACCGAGTCAGGCATATCTACTGATTCAGTTTCAACTTACAATATCTAAACCTGATAAGATATTTGAGCCTGGATTGTGGATATATAATAACGCTGCGATGTTTCATTTCGATAGTATTCGTTACGAATGAAATAATATGGAGATCGACAGATGTTCTAGTTTCGTTATAATAACTTTAATGAAATCTACGAATTCAATAAATGGAGGTGATAAATCGAAATATTTAATCAAACCTCTATATACACTTAGTCCCATTCCTGGAATTCTTCATAAAGCAAAGTAAGTTGATGGAAAATATTCGTATACAGTGCTATTATCCTAAATTTTTGGATTTGCTGAACAAAATAGTTTACAATGTTCGACACAAACACATTTTACATGTAAGTAAAAGTATGGCGAACACTGCGAATATTACCAAAAATGAAAATCTTGAAGTAAAAAATATTCAATTATTTGTACCTCACGTAGAAGTAAATGATTATGAAATCCTATCATTCCTACGTATTTTTGATAATGGTAATTATTTAAGCATGAATTATCGTTCGTGGAGTCTTAATATTTATCCGGTTGTGCCCTAATCGAAGAGAAATCTGTGGCAAATTAAAACGACTTCGCAATTGAAAAAACCGAGATTTGTAATTTTGGTGTCACAGACGAATCGTGACAAGCGACAAAATTCAAGTTCTACTTTATTATGAAATCTATCGAATGCGAAACTTTATTTAAATTCGGCAACATATCCCTACCAAGCTTTAAATATTGATGAAAAAACAAAGAATTATACTCTTCTATATCAAATGTTTACCCATTTTAGACGATCATACTACGGACTTGATAGTAGTCGTACAGCTGCTTTTGTAAATTATATTGATTTTCTTCATACATTTTTCGTTGTTTTCGATTGTTCACTTCAAAATGGTAACGGAAAATATGGACCAGTAGATATAAGTATCAGTTTTGATTCGCCAGAAAATATTCCTACTAATCAGCTGCATTTACGTTAATTATACATGATACTCTTGTAGAATATAATCCATTAACTAATTTATTTTATTTATTTATTTATTAACCAGTGTGAAGATATACAAATTTGCAAAACTTTCTGTTCGCTAGTCTGGCTCAATATAAACTAAAATACTTAAAATCTAATTAATTATTACTAAAGTTGAATGTTAAAAAATGTAAAAGTGCACCTCATGACTTGAGCCTAGTAACTTCGTTACTAGGTAAAATCAGATGTGTAAATTTGCATGTGATAGTTAGTTTAATTCTCATTACTTCACCAGTATCTAATTAACATAGAATTCGCTTTAGTGTACATTTCCGTTGATGCATTCCTACTTCTCTTATAGATCTCTTTCTCAAAGTTGTTAAGCCTTGCTGGACATGTAAGTCCAGCTGCACAAGTAACCCTATAATGAGGAAACATTTCTCGATGTTGAAGGGCAGAATCACATTTACATGTTGATGTAAAAATAATGCCATCAAACATAATGATGTCTTTGTATTTTGGATGTCTTGAAATCGGTTGCATCGAGTTTGTAAATGTTTGTGTGCCTTTTATTCCTCTATTGAAATATAATAAAGCTTTATTGTTTCATAAATAATTGATGTCGCCTTATGACATTCTGTAATTATTATTTGTTTCAATCTTATTTCCTGGAGGGTTTGGACTCGGTATATCTAAAATTTTCTTTGTATTATTTTCTGCCATTTCGTCAATTTTTGAGAAAACAGTTTCAATTTGATCATGTTCTATTTTGATGTCATCTTTGTTGATATTGATGGTCTGATCTTCTTTTACGTAGTGTGTATGCTTAATACATTTTAACTTAGTATTAAGACAATACATGCATCTTGTACCGGAAGTTTGCATATTGGTTTGAGATCCTTTTTTATTATCCTTAGTATTTTTTACAAGTTTTATTAACGAGTCTATTTTTATTGTACTATTTATTTTTTTCCGGCTAAGTGGGCAATTTTCTATTAATGTTGTGGAATCGATATTTTTGTTAGAAT